>LBNU01005576.1:13202-34702 GCA_014162995.1 Artemisia annua | reverse complement strand
TATTAGACTCTATGCTAAAATTTAATACTATTCAGGGCCAACATAACAATCGAATCTATGTGACAAATCTAGGTAAAAGAGCCTATCAAAATGTTGTTACAACTTATAACTACACAGAAGACCCTGTCAGCTTTAATTAGCTCTCACTAAACAGCAATAATGTATCCGTGGAATGCCTTAATATTTAACGGACCAGATTTGTTAACAACAACTTAACTGTGTAATACGGAACAGACAGAAATGAACGGAGTTCATAAGCGCAGCAGCAGGAATGACACTATAGTACGGCAATAACTTAAAATTGGATGAATTTATATTTATCTACTTTCATAATTAATTTCATATATACTGTGTAACTATTAAAATTTATAATGTATGATCCTTTTGTAAAGACTCATAGGATCGCCGTTGTCATAAGACAACTAATCAATCAAAAACAAACTCTCTTCCGAAGGTGTACTAATAAATCTGAGAAAGGTATAGCCCCTCATTTCAGTATATTTTAACATCAGTTAGCCTGTATGTAGTACTGTTCGACTATATTTCATGCCTACTCTAAATCCCTTCTTCCTTTCAGTATTATATACGGTCGAGTTTCAGAAACGAGGGCTCCCACACTGCCATATACTGTTATGGACGGAAGGTGTCTCAGCCAATGTTCAAGGCCGTAATATAGATGCATATATAAGTGCCGAGCTGCCTGACCACATCCGTGACCCAGAAGGATTTAGAGTAGTCTCGGAATTAATGATGCACGGTCCTTGTGGCCGTGCGTTTCCAAGGGCTCCATGCACTGTGGGCCGTGAGAGTTGCAAAAAAAATTTTCCAAAAGAATACTGCCAGAACACTTATACCGACGACAAAGGGTATGTACATTATAGGCGGCGGGAAATAGGTCCAGGTACATATCGCAGAGGGATAAGGCTCGATAATGGATACGTTGTGCCTTATAACCGTGAATTGTGCATGGCCTTTTATGCACATATTAATGTGGAATATTGTGGTTGGACGATGCTTATAAAATATCTTTTCAAGTATATATCTAAAGGAACAGATAGAATAATAGCTAGGGTTGTTAGGCCTATAGGTCAGCCAAGACAAACGCAGGCTTATTCGGCAGCAGGCACATCTGCGGCTGGCACACCTTCACCACATATAGACGAAATAAGAAATTTTATGGATGCTAGGTACATTGGTCCACATGAGGCGTGTTGGCGAATATTCGGTTTTGACATTCATAGCAGAGATCCGGCAATCCAGATTCTAACTGTGCACGCTGAAAATATGCAGCAAGTAAGTTTCCGGGCTTCGCAGCGTCTTACAGCCATTGCTAACGATTCCAGAAGCAAAAGAACTACATTAACAGAATGGATTGAATATAATCGGTTGCATTCTTATGGCAGGCACCTTACTTATTTGCAATTCCCGTCTGAATTTGTATGGTCTCGAGATACTCGGACTTGGTCGATAAGGCAGAATAGAAATAAGCCATCCATAGGAAGGCTGACGTATGTGCATCCGGCTAGTGGTGATCTTTTTTTCCAGCGAATGCTGTTGTGCCACCAAAAAGGTTGCACATCTTTTTCAGACATCCGGAAAGTAGATAGTGTCGTTCATTTTACACATAGAGCTGCCTGTGAGGCTATGGGTTTATTAGGAGATGACCGAGAATGGACTACAGCGTTAGAAGAGGCCGCTGTGTCAGCAAGTGCATCTGAATTGAGAGATTTGTTCGTGCAGATGCTTATTTTTTGTGATGTTGCGCAGCCTCCAGCTTTGTTTGATTCGCATTGGGAGCATATGTGTGAAGACATACCCAACAGATTATCTCTGTTGTTAAACATTCCCAACCTCCATGTCGATCAAAATATGGTCAGAGGCGGCGTTCTGTATGAGCTACAAGCGTCGCTGGCGTTTTACGGCAAATCCTTATCAGATTTCTCATTGCCTAGGCCCCCAGACAATTTGCTTAGAATATTAAGAAATAGATTGGTTATGGAGGAATTGAATTACGATCGCGAGCATCTAGCAGCGGAAAAGGACGAGCTCATACAACAGCTTAACGAGCAGCAGCGTGCAATATTCGATAGAATAATTGCAGCCGTCTCAACTGGCAATCAGGAACTGTTATTCGTTTACGGTCATGGCGGAACAGGAAAGACATTTTTATGGAAAACCATTCTTTGCACTCTAAGATCCGAGGGTAAAATCGTGTTGGCTGTTGCGTCGTCTGGAATTGCTTCTTTGCTTTTGCCCTCTGGCCGCACAGCACACTCACGTTTTAAACTGTCACTTAACTTAACTGACAGCTCAGTGTGCAATATTAAAAAGAATACCCAGTTAGCGGAATTATTAGGTAAAACAGATTGATTATATGGGACGAAGCCCCGATGAATGATCGACGGTGTTTCGAGGCTCTAGATCGCACGCTCAGGGACATATTAGACAAACCAACTAATTTTTTTGGAAAAAAAAGTGTTATTCTTGGGGGGGATTTCAGGCAGACACTGCCTGTTAAGAAACGAGCAGCCAAAACAGAGATAATTGCGGCCTCAATTGCAGAATCATATCTATGGGCGCATTTCAAGGTTATACTTTTACATCAAAATATGAGGTTGCAACGTCGCACACCACCAACCAGTATTGACGACAGGATCATTAATTTTTCACAATGGCTACTTGACATTGGTGACGGTATAATTGGTGAACCCGATGAAACGGACCCTCAAAACACTGCTTGGGTTCAAATACCAAATGAATATTGCATTGACAATTCGGAAAGTGCTTTAACAGAATTGATAGAATTTATCTACGATAATGAGGCGCTCGCAGCACCTACCGCAGAGTCGTTGCAACAGAAAGCTATTGTCTGCCCTAAGAATGAGACAGTTGATATTATAAACAAGAGAATACTAGAGACCCTACATGCCGAAGGGCGTTCGTATAGCAGTTATGACCAGGCAACACCAAAAATGAATGACGGTGGTGCGACAGAATTGCTATACCCACCTGAGTACCTGAATACTATGGAATTCCCAAGCATGCCTCAGCATTTGTTGTCACTCAAAATTGGAACACCCGTAATGCTGCTTAGAAACCTTAATCTAATGGGTGGTTTATGCAACGGTACACGGCTTATAGTTACTCAGCTTTTACAACGGATTATTGAGGCAAAGATAATCACGGGAACCAGGGTTGGTCAGAAAGTTTTTCTACCTAGGATCTTGCTTACACACAACGATGACACCATTCCTTTCATTTTCAAAAGGAAACAGTTTCCTATCAAGTTATGCTATGCCATGACGATTAATAAGAGTCAGGGGCAATCCCTTAATAAGATAGGAGTTTATCTACCTCAACCGATATTTGGGCATGGACAGCTATATGTGGCATTGTCAAGGGCCACTTCTCCAGACGGATTAAAGATTCTTATTGGTGATGATTCAGGGCAAGAGAAAAATACGACCAAAAATATTGTCTACAAAGATTTTCTAGCTAAGATTATGGTATACTGGTCCATCATTTTAAGAAACAACAATAGAATCCACAGGCCCACATAGAATATCTATTTAATACGCCTACAAAACAGCGAGCATCACAATTGTCCTCTTATGTTCACTCTTAGTTTCTTAGTTAAGATTCTTAGTGATTTGAACATTAGCATGCTACTCTAAAGTTTACCTTTATAATACTCATCCATTAGCTACGTAGATGTGAGCTTCTTATGACATATGTTACCCATCTTATATGTTTGCGTTTTTATTATTCGCATACACACTAGCAAACATTAGAGCATATTTATAGTTATGCGCATATGACACTACTATACACACATTTCATACTATTTATAATATCTTTTTTTTAGTATAACTGCATTGCGGGTAATGCCATAGCAATATAATGCATGCAAAAAATGTCTTCCTGATAGATCCTTGCTTAACAGTCATCGTTATGTTAGCTACTTATGTTTTGTATACCAGCTGAGATTTATATACACAGGAAAATGGCACTAACCAGTGACGTAGCTGTACACTCACAAGTTCCTGGGCCGGTTGTCCAACAGAGGTCGCTAGCCTACTTTACAGAACTCAATCCTGCAGACAATAGCAAATTCATTGAAGCGAGGGTATATCGGAAATGGACAACCATGAGAATGCCAGATTTAATTCCTACATGGTTCTCATGCATACTGCTAGATAAAAAGGTACTGTGCAAACTTCGTTAATTTACATTTTTAGTATTGCAATAAGGATAAACAAAATAAAAAGCCACACCAATGCAACATGATATTCTTAATTGTAGGGAACAGCTATGCAAGCGAATGCAGACTTAAAAGAGAAGGAACGCTTTGAACGTGACCTACAGATAAATTGTGTATATAGAATTCAGGGTTTTGGGTTTGAAAAAACAGACAGTTATGGAAAAACACTTGACAATGACATGACTCTTTGCTTTGGAAAACACACACAAATTGAACCCCTACAAGACAACGACTATCCGTACCACTACTTTAACTTTGCAGCATACAATGAACTTGGAAGCAGGCTGGAAAAAAAGAATCCAATACTCACAGGTTCTGTTTCTTTGTCTACTAATTATTTGAATCTAATTATAAAGCTGACAAAAAACTATGAATGCGCATTTTCAGATTACATTGGTTATATTCATAACGTTGAAAAAGTTAAGGAATACGGAGGAGCTACTGGAAATAAAGTGAAGCTCAGGAATATAAGTATCCGTAATTTGAAGTATGTATCCTACATATTATGTATATAAATGTACAAATTAAACTGGCAAACCTTACATGCTTAAAATTTGGCAGCAATAATGTCGTCACTTTCACGCTTTGGAATCAGAAGGCCGACAACTTTGAAGAAGATGAGTACCTGAAAATGACAAAACCAGTTGTATTAGCTGTTAGCTCGTGCTATTTGAAAACATACGCTGGTCATTACAAAACTCTTCTATCTATCCACTTATCTGTGTTTCCATTCTTTTTTTATTTATACTTTCATTTATGCCATACAGGTCAGCTGCAGTTATCCGCAACCTCTGCAACCTCATACTACTTCAACCCACCGATTGAGGAAACCGCAAAACTGCTTGCTGCGTGCGCACAAATTTAACAATTAATATTATGAAAGAAATGAACATTAAATTTACACTAACACAAAAAAATATGTGCATGCAGACATAATGAGAGCGGCGCAACGATTCCTCAATTGGAAATCCAAACAGAAAAACTTTCAGATTGGGAACAAGAACGAACACGCAACCGCGTTGCTTTAGGAACATTGCTCCAGATCGATCCAAATACACAGCAGGTATAGCTATTGGCATACAATACTGTTTATATTATAACATCAACCGATACAACAACCCATAAAGCAGCATAAATGTTTGACAGCGTGTGCTTTTCACCCAACAAGTTATGATACTGAGAATAGATCAGACGCACGAGTGGTACTATCAAAAATGTGATGAATGTGGTGGGAAACTAAATTACGGGTTTGTTCATGGACACTGCCACCCGTATGGAACTCAACCGAAACCAGAAAAAAGGTAGAACAAGACACACTCAATACCTTAAACACTTTAATATATTCATACAAAGTAAATTGATAAAAAAACATACCTACTAATCTGTTATGCTTCCAATTGCAGCTACTCTTTTAGGCTGGTGATGACTGACGGAACAGGGAATGCGGTGATAAGCTGTTACAGCCCACAAACAGACGGCTTAATAAAAGACGTTAACACACTCCTAGAAGAGGTTGCCGACACAAGTCCAGAGATCATTCCGCCACAAATATTAGCCTTGGAAAATACCCGCCATGTTTTCCAATTCCGATTTGCAAAACCAGTGGCAAAAGGGCCTCCTACATTCGTTCTGCAAAAAGTGATGGATCATGCCCCCTCTATTTTACCGCCATCAACAGAACGCCCATCATCCCCACTAAGTGCGTCCACATATGATGAATCTGCTGCTCACCTCAGCCCACCACCTGCAACACCATCAGCGACCCAAGAAACCCCAACAGATATGCTCGCTATAACTCACCTGCGAAGTTCATCCAGTGTCAGAAAAGAACTATTCACAACTTCTGCAGAAGAAGAAAGTGACCCAGAATCAAAAAAACAAAAGACAGAGTAATGACATAAAAACAACCTAAAATACCTTAGCCGACTATATATATCTACTTATGTTTTGTACGAATCACTGTATGCTACCGTGTTAACATGTTTATAAAAAGGGTCGCATTATGATGTCAACACTTGACAATCACCATGCAGCCCCATTTTGTTGTGTATCAATAGTAACGAATTATTAGAATATTAGCTATTATATAGACTTATATAAGGAGATGACATTGAATATATTAATTTTTAGTACAAGTGGTTCACCTTACATGCCACACTGTCCTACTGAGCATAGGTGTATCTGCTTCATGGAAAGCCTCTCTAAAAGTATACGCTAACTATAACCCACACCTGCCAAACCAAAAATAGTAGCCCCTTTTTTCACCCACATATGAACAACCCCATTACAAAACTAGTATACTTAGTTTGATGAAATACACCAGAGTCCACTTGATAGGTAACAAAAACAGTAAAACGAAAATCAAAATTGATACTCACTGTGAAATAGTCTTAGATGACACCATCGAAAATCAAAATTGATGATCAATGTGAAATAGTCTTAGATGACACCATTTAACACGATGTTTTTTATTCAACCAACTCATAACCTAATATCATGCATAATCAATTCCTTGACTCCACTTTTATTATATTCAACAACAAACTGTAGTTCACATTTTATACAGAATTTGAGTACAATAGCAAACAATTTTGAATATAAAACAAAAGATCCATCAGAATGTGCGTGCACAAGGTTTGCCAGAACTTTAATATATTCATACAAAGTAAATTGATAAGAAAACATACCTACTAATCTGTTATGCTTCCAATTGCAGCTACTCTTTTAGGCTGGTGATGACTGACGGAACAGGGAATGCAGTGATAACCTGTTACAGCCCACAAACAGACGGCTTAATAAAAGACGTTAACACACTCCTAGAAGAGGTTGCTGACACAAGTCCAGAGATCATTCCGCCACAAATATTAGCCTTGGAAAATACCCGCCATGTTTTCCAATTCCGATTCGCAAAACCAGTGGCAAAAGGGCCTCCTACATTCGTTCTGCAAAAAGTGATGGATCATGCCCCCTCTATTTTACCGCCATCAACAGAACGCCCATCATCCCCACTAAGTGCGTCCACATATGACGAATCTGCTGCTCACCTCAGCCCACCACCTGCAACACCATCAGCGACCCAAGAAACCCCAACAGATATGCTCGCTATAACTCACCTGCGAAGTTCATCCAGTGTCAGAAAAGAACTATTCACAACTTCTGCAGAAGAAGAAAGTGACCCAGAATCAAAAAAACAAAAGACAGAGTAATGACATAAAAACAACCTAAAATACCTTAGCCGACTATATATATCTACTTATGTTTTGTACGAATCACTGTATGCTACCGTGTTAACATGTTTATAAAAAAGGGTCGCATTATGATGTCAACACTTGACAATCACTATGCAGCCCCATTTTGTTGTGTATCAATAGTAACGAATTATTAGAATATTAGCTATTATATAGACTTATATAAGGAGATGACATTGAATATATTAATTTTTAGTACAAGTGGTTCACCTTACATGCCACACTGTCCTACTGAGCATAGGTGTATCTGCTTCATGGAAAGCCTCTCTAAAAGTATACGCTAATTATAACGCACACCTGCCCAACCAAAAATAGTAGCCCCTTTTTTCACCCACATATGAACAACCCCATTACAAAACTAATATACTTAGTTTGATGAAATACACCAGAGCCCACTTGATAGGTAACAAAAACAGTAAAACGAAAATCAAAATTGATACTCACTGTGAAATAGTCTTAGATGACACCATCGAAAATCAAAATTGATGATCAATGTGAAATAGTCTTAGATGACACCATTTAACACGATGTTTTTTATTCAACCAACTCATAACCTAATATCATGCATAATCAATTCCTTGACTCCACTTTTATTATATTCAACAACAAACTGTAATTCACATTTTATACAGAATTTGAGTACAATAGCAAACAATTTTGAATATAAAACAAAAGATCAACCAGAATGTACGTGCACAAGGTTTGGCACTCTAAATAGATTGTATTCTAATAATTATGTGACCAATAATAACACTACAATAAGAACAATTTAATGCTTATTATGATATAGAAGAACTGACCAACATAAACAAGTGTGTGCCAGATTATGCTGGCATAACAACAAGGAAAAAAAAACAGATACCTATATCACCATTAAACAATTGACAAGACAATAAATTCATAAACAAACACAGATGTATCATCTAATTAGCGTTCATGGACAGCCAACAAATAATGACAAAACAGTAACATATAAGAAATACTTATATAAAGGACACACTTAAAAGACACTTGATACAATAAACTGGATATTACAAGCTATGACTACACATCGTTTCATAATTGCAGAGCGCAAAGCCATAGCTCTAATTTACAACATCTACTCAAAAAGCAGCCCGTGTTTCATCATCCATTCCGAGCTTAGATACCTATTGGCCGGCACAAAACATGCAGAGATACCCTCCACAAACTGCCAACCACTTACATAACTTGCCGAGACACACAACATAAAAGACACAAACACATACACAGCATTAGACACTAGACCAAACCTATTTACAATGACATCATACTAGGACATTAGTATATAATTTTAAACAGAATTATAGACGCATGACATCGCCAAGATAGTCCATCAGAAGAGAGGTCATGCGAGTAGCATCAGAAACGTTCCGTGAGTACATGCGGACACGCTGCTCAACAGTAGCAATCAAAGCACGAACTAGCGCCAAACTACGACTGACCAACAGAGAATTTGGAAACCCTTCAAGCTCCATATGAAAAATATGCAGCTGCTGAAGCAATACCCTATCACGGTTTATGTGACGCCTATCATCACGCACCCCATTCAACAGTATATACCTATACCTCTCAAAGAATAAGTAAAACTGCCTACCCCTATCTTGTGAATTAGCAACCCGGGCAAGCCTGTCACTAATAGAAAGGTTACTACCACCAGGAGGATTGCGATTGCCATTAGCCAGCTCATTCGTAACACCATTAACCACAAAATGCCTTTCGCTAATAGAGACAGAAGTACTCCCAACATGAGTGACAGCAACATTTGCACTATGACTTGCACCACCATTACTGCCATAAGTCATCTCATTCCTAACACCAGCATGACTAGGACTACGGCTGGCATCATGAGTTGCAATACCGTTATGGACAAAAGGCCTATCACTAATCAGAAACGCACTATTCACTACACGAGTAACACTACCATTAACACTAGGACCAGCATTACCATTACCACTATTAGGCATACCACTTATAGACATATTGTTATCAGAAGGATTGCTGACACTATGATTACCAGTATGATTATCCATTTTTTTAACAAGACTTAGATAGGATAAGAAAAATATTATTGCATGGTAATGACCTTTTATAGACCCAAAACAGAACTACAAAACAAAAACAATTAATTACAAGATAAGGCAATAGTTATCTAAATGAAATAAGGTCATACCGAGCAACTGACTCTCGATAAGTAGCCGTAATCCAGGCGCATTAGCAGATTTACCCACGCATCTGAGAAGTAAGACAACCTCGAAAAGAACCCCACAGACTGTAATAGCCTCCATTCAGAGATAGATAAAGTACAGCCGAAATTTAGTAATTAAAGAAATCAGATCTCAATTGACAGCAATCAAAACCCACTTACTGATTAAATAAATTAATATAAATTCGAATTAGTGATTGGCATTGCACCCTAATAGCCACATCAAGAAAAAAACGAATAAAATGAGCTAGTGGAATCCAACGGGGCAGAATAGATTTTGCCGGATCTGGTGCAGGAGAAAAAACAACGCGAGCTAGTAGATTGACTTTAGTTGAAGAACCCATAAAAAAACTTAAGAAATAAATTAAACAAAATATATCCACTCATAAAAAGAAGGAAAACCACTTCATAAACGATGAAAGGTAAGGCAACATGTAAACAAAAAAAAAACGTAATAATACTTATATTGAATGGAATAGAAAACACTCGCATTACTACTTATAACAATAATCGATAATAATTATTTAGTTCAAAAGATTAAAAAAATTATTACTCATTACTAAAATGTAGGCAGTTTTTAAATTTTATAACAAAATAAATACATAAAAACCACTTCCAATTCTAGCATGTGATAAAAAAAATAAACAAGTTATCGTTATGTAAAAAAACATGCACAGAAAATAATTACGCAAATTAGATGTAAACTACACCTGCGGAGAAAAATCACAAGTCCTCATAAACGGCTTCCAACAGTTCTATACGTTAGACAATGACCAAATAGAATACAATAAAAAAAAAAAGCAAATTAAGAGATAATAAACATATCACTGAATAAACATTCAAACATAAATTGTCTTAAAAAGAGGAATCCAACACGTGCGAAACCAGTTAATAATACAGATACGAAACGATGAACAATAATAATAGACATACAACAACAACATCGGAAATCCATAACCATTTGGTTAAACAACCAGAAAAAACAAGAAACATCAGACAGCCCTAAATCGGCCAGCAAACTGTCTACGCAGACCAACGTGCATTGTAGAAATCTGTAAGAAGAGACGTAGCTTTGCCAATTTGTCAGCCTCAAAATCACGAATAACTTTAAAATACATTATAGCATCAGCAAACACAAGACCATCACCGTTCCTCAATTGAACCAACACTTGAGCCACAGATATGTCATTACTGCACAACTCCAACTCAAAGATAACAGCATCCAAATATGTCAAACGATCCTCAACATACACACACCAGGCACGTAGAAATGAAATCCAGCTCTCCTCCTCTTGAATCTCCCTCCGAAAACCTAAATGCATTACATCAAACATATAAACAGAGCCTGATGAATAAGCAAGTTCCAACAGCCTAACTAATCTATCCATAGCAGTAATAATTAGTAACAAATATGAATACAATAGGTACATAAAACTCAAAAGAAACAACAGTAAAAAACATTAAGTAACAAAATATAGGAACACTATACAATAAAAAATGTTATTATCTTTCCCAATAAAACAGTAGGTCAACAAAATTTTGCCTAAAATTACACACAATGACTGTTTGATAAGATAGATGAGGTGCATAATTTCAAAATTTGAATTGTTAAACTGATATGTATACAAAATAAATTGCAATCTGAACATAATACAAAGGAACTAAAAACTAAAAACAAAATACTAGAATGCATTATGAAGCGACAAAAATTTATAACTCATATAGAAGAGTACCTATTTAAATTATACGACTAATCTACCTAACGCATATGGATTAGTAGAAAATTAGTAAAAAAATGTTGTAAACAGGGTATCCCGACTTGGTCCGACCATTTCACAAAAATATATGACAACCATAAATCGAGAACAAAATAGCCGCCGCAACGCGGCGGGTCTCGAAAACCTCGTTAAGAAGCAATGCAGGATCCTTTTTCTAACATTTTATTAAAATGATGATGGGCACAAGACTTCACCTTCGTTATCATTTTAGTTCTAGAGCTCCCAAAGTCACCAAACTCGATGATGCCCTCCAACTGTTTGATGAAATGCTTCACAGAAAACCCCTACCTTCCATCATTGAATTTAACAAGCTCATTACTCCAATGGTCAAGATGAAACATTATTCCACTGCCCTTTCACTTTTCAAGCAGATTACTATGGCGGGTATTCGTGCTAATATCTATACAATGAACATCTCCATTAACTGCTATTGTCGTCTTAATCACCTCAATTATGGTTTTTCTATATTAGCCACCATCTTCAAGCTAGGCCATCCTCCCAATGTTGCCACCTATGCCACTCTCATCAATGGACTTGTTCTTGCTGATCGGGTTTTTGAAGCTGTTGAATTGTTTAAGAAACTGCGTAGACATAAGCTATGTGAGCCTGATCAGGTTATGTACGGAACTGTTATAAACGGGCTCTGTAAAGTAGGTCACACTAGCAAGGCTCTTGAATTGCTCAGCTTTATCGAATCAGGATCATGTAAACCTGGTGTTGAACAATACAATGCAATAATTGATGGCCTCTGCAAAGATGGAATGGTTGATGATGCATTACGACTCTTCACCAAGATGATTGAAAACGGTGTCCACGCAAGTGTTATTACATACAGCTCCTTGATTAATGGACTTTGTAAGTTTGGCCGAGAGAGTGAGGCTGCAAGAATGTTGATAGAGATGGAGGAAAAAGGAATCCCTCCAGATTTACATACATATACAATCTTGGTGGATGCATTTTGCAAGCAAGGATCAGTAAAAGATGCTGAGTTTGCTGTTCAAGCAATGGTCCGAAGAGGTCTACATCCAGATGTAGTCACTTATAGTGCACTAATAGATGGTTACTGTTTGCGTGGTGAATTAGATGAAGCACATAAAGTTCTTGATCTTATGGTTGAGAAAGATCTTAAACCCAATATCATCACCTATAGCAGCTTGATAAATGGATACTGCAAGAAGAAGAAAATTAATGACGCCATCAATCTGTTTCGAGAAATTCGGAGCAAGGGTTTGGTTCCTAATGGTGTTACCTACAATAGCATGTTGCAAGGTTTGTTTGAATNAAACAGGGTATCCCGACTTGGTCCGACCATTTTACAAAAATATATGACAACCATAAATCGAGAACAAAATAGCCGCCGCAACGCGGCGGGTCTCGAAAACCTCGTTTGATCTTATAGAAAGAATAAAGTAATAATCAATTAGTATGAAGAAAATTTAGAAAGCCAGTACAGAGTGTTGCTTGCAGGGACGGAAATTGGCTATATATACTCTTCCTCGATTATTACCCTATGTACATTTTATAACTTGTAGCCATTTTTAATACAAAAATTTCAGTGTTGTGTATATCGGCCTCTTAAAATGAATACTTTATAAGCTTGCCCCTCCAACAAAAACACTTAATTAGTTTGATGCTTAATATATGCATCTTTTGTCGTTAATGTGTTGTTACAAGTGAAGCCCAAAACTTGAGTTCCTGATGTATACAAGTATTTTGGTTAAAACATTCATATATAGCTAATGTAATTCCACACACAGAGACTATTTTCTTCTTCAAGATGTAAAAATGGCTCTTATGTTCAATGGGGAAATATCGTCAATGTCTCCCTCCAAAAGTCGCCTGGCTATGATAGTGTTGGTGGCGTCAGACGGGTGATATGGGTCCCAGAAAACATACTTTGATGTATCGGAACAAACTTTAGATGTCGGTCCACATGGTACTAGACCACCGTGTTGACCAGTCACATAACAACATGCAGAATCTGCACTGGCAAAACCTGTTGCAACAAACACAGTATTAGTATTTAGAAGTTCAAAGTATAAACTTAGAAGGGAAATAACAAGTATCTTACAAGGTATAACTATTTACTTACCATATGATTGGTAATTCTGAACAATATCTGCAACAATACGATAGACATTTGCAAAAACGAATGTTGAACCTTCGAGCGTATTAGTAAGTTCTTGTAGCAAGCCTTTCAGTTGAGAATTATAAAGTTGAGCTAAGTGATTTGGTAAAGCTACACAGTCGCCTCCTGAAGACGGATTTACATCCCTTTGGTACGGTATGCATCCAATAGGTCCCACATTAGGGACGACGATCTTTCTAGCACCCATATTATAGAGTCTCTGCATATAAATAAACCCAAAAGAAGTTATATTTCACTATTTCAGTCTTTACAACTAACTTTACTTTGAAGTGTTGTATGCAAGTATATATCATACATTACATTAGTTTTACACACTTGACCCGTTTGGGATAAAATGCAACCATCATCGGTTACTTTTTGTATAAACAGCTTGAAATTGGCCTTCTAGATTTTTATCTTTAGGCTATGGTCTTTCTAGCACCCCTATTAGAGAGTGTATATTAAAAAACATCATAAAACATGACTGTCTCGGTAAATTCTTTTAGATACAATCTTATCAGCACTCATATATGAGAAAATACCTTTTTATAATGTCTTTTCTAGATATAAGCTTTTCAGCAAAGATATTTGGGATAATAGCTGATATAAATCGACTAAGTGAACATTTAATCAATACGATAGAGGTTGAACTTTTAATCCAAAAATCCATACTATAATAGAGACTTAGTACGGAGTAATATTTATCAATGAAAATAATTGAACATTTGATCTGTTTAATAGTGTCTAGGAATATAATTCAACCAAAAAAAAGCAAGAAACAAATATATGGAAGTAAAAAACAATTTGCGTGACATGGTAACAGATAGGTTGGATAATGTTACCAATAGATAGGTTGGATAATGTTACCGTGAGTTGGCCTCTAAATCTTGATAACATGTCTGCCACAAATGCTTCTGGTGAAACTAGTTTTTGCTCGACTGTTGAAAGAACAGGTGTGAGGTAGTTATTTATAAAATCATTTGAGCCTATGGTTACTGAAAAGAGAGCTCCATCTAACAGATTTTGTGTCGCAGGAAGACCAATTTGAGAGATTATATCCTGCCTTGTATTTGCAAAATTGTCGAGTTGTGCATCCAAATTGATCCTGCCACCCTATAAAGATATAACATTATCAGATTCTTGTACACATGACACACTTTAAGCTGTTCACTTCATAGTAGAGGTAAAGAAAATCAGCCGATTGGGTTAGTCGGGTAATGAATGAAAGCCGATAATTTTTAATATGGTCAAAGTGGAACAGGTCAGCTTAGGGGTTGACCCACAAACACTTTTTTGTCTCTCTTTTTGCAATTTGTAATGAGTAATGTATTAAATATGCTAACAGAAAATATAAACGTTGATAATCTAAATATTAGACCTGTTTGACTCACTTTACACACTTCTGTTTCAGTGTTGTTAGTACCCGTTTCACCCGTTGTAGGTAGATTAGAGTCATATGAACCCATATTTATATAAATGTTTTGAAATCATCAGCCATCACCTCTAATCCATTGCACAAGAGAATAAGAGCTTTGACTCCTAAGTGGAATAGACTAATATTCAAATTCAAAGTCGACATTAGTTCTATAAATGGTGAGAGGTGCATATTACTATAATAAACTCAATAGCACATTTGTTCTCATAAATGACAGTGGTTTTCAATAGTAGCATTATCATATTAGTTATCTTCAAGATATAGTAACTATCATGATTCAAGCATAAAATTGCAATCTGTCATATTTTTGGCAAAATTTAAGGTAGCATGATGGGCTGGTATACTGCAATTATTGCAGCATGTGTTGGTTCAGAAGCTTCCTTATGCAATGTATATGTGCCTATGACTCTGTGAGAGTAACTTTGACCTTTTAAGTCATAATATCATGATTTCATTTCATGAACATTGTTGCTAAAAAAAAAAGTTCATGAACATTGAGATTACGCAATAAGAAATTTTAATCAAACTTGTAAAAGAACACAAAAATATTGAGAAACAAAACTTACAAAGATACTTCCGGTTTGGTTCAAAATTCCTCCACCACCAGATGCATAATTGACACCGTGAAGCACTAGCGGCCCGCTTGTAGTTGGAGCTAGGTATGGCGGAGTATAATCCTCCAAACCCAATTCCTGTCCTGAAATCAGAAGGATAAAATTTAGAACAATGTAACTTGCATGCCAAAAAATAGAAATCCTAGCACATGTATTGCATGAAAAATCACTTGCCTAAAATATCTACTATTGTTCTCCCATTAGTATATCTCCCCGTAGGCATCCCAAAGTCCATTCCATTTGGCACATAGTCTGCCTTTGATAGAGATGCAATGTAGTTATTATTGCCCACGTCGACCAACGAATCACCAAAAACGAAGTTACAAGAAAGCGTTTCCGCTAAGCAAGTCCCTAACATGAGCAAGACTGTCATAGTTCTTAAAACGACCTTAAACACATCCTTTTCATAAGGGACCATACCTATTAGTGTCATGACTAACACAAGACAATAAACAATATTATGTGTTACTAATGTTAGTCGACAAATAATACTAACTTCTTTGTAATGATACAAGCTATACACTAGAAACCCGAGTCACAAATAAACAAATATAGCTTGAATGTGACTCACTAAGAAACATTTATCGAAAACTTTTGTGTGCATAAAGGTGGTGGTGAAATGAATAATCTACACAAAGACTTGGCAACATATATGCTAAGGGTTAGTTGTACTTCAATTCGAGTTGATGCTATTTGGATACAAAACACACGTAAAATCAAGAAAAACAGACTAAGACTGATCAATAATTTGAACTAGGTATGATCCAAAAGTAGAAAGGAAAACATATCATTTTATAGAAGTATTTGATTCATTGAGCAGAAGCAAAAGAGTGGTTAGGGAGATAGAGATATGAATAAATTCGGTGACATTAAATCCGTGCAGTGATCGTAAGCCCATACTGTTCTAGTTCTAAAGAATATATCACAACGATAATTTATTTATGTTGCTTTGGGAAACTAAAAGATAGTCATTTTATATTTCATGTAAGAATTTCAACGACCGAAGTTGCAACTTGTCAACATGCAAACAACTCCCGTATTTATGGATTAGTCGAATTTCCAACTTGATTTTTAGCTCCAACCGGTAAGATTTTGTTGGAATTTAATGACATCATCTTTGGCCATGATTTGATGACTTTTTCTCTCCGTAGACCATGTTATGGAAACAACCTTCTTGTATGTGAACTTACGAGGAAGGACTCTTAAATTATATAAATGATGTTACCAAATTCTTCACATATTACAAATTTACTAATACCTAGGGTGTAAAGGAGTCGTATTTTAGCATAGCTCGACTCGACAATATATATTTGGCTCGAGCTCGGCCTAATAGCTCGACGAGCCTTCATGGGAGAAGGTCAAGCTCGGCTCAATAAAGATTAAATTAGGCTCGAGCTGGGCTCGAAAAGCTCGAATTATTTATATTGATGTTTAATTTAAACTAACTAAAATTGAAATATAGATAAAATTTAAATTCAATTTATTACACCAAGTTTATTTCCATGTAAACCCTTAGAATATCTATAATATATTAAAAAAAAGAAAAACAAAAAAAACATTTGTATAACTAAAAGCTCGATAATAGAGCTCATATTATAGGCTTGAGCTCGAGCTCGATAAAATTCAGCTCGAGGCTTGAGCTCGAGTATTATTCGAAAAAGCTCGACTCATGTACACTCATACTCATGCAACGTGGATAGGTGTATATTTGGCTTTAAATTATCTTCACCATTTGATTCAGGCAATTAAGATAACACATGCATTTGTTATTAGTAATTATGCGTAGTTTATTTCTTGTGTTCAAGCAAGGGATGCCCAGTGACGTTGACAATTTGCCATGAATAGACACTTAGAGCTAGGGTTACGGTTGTGTTGTTCTCTCGCCAAGCTACCAGCCCACAAGATAGAATGGCGTACGGTACCGGACCTCGTGTCGTTCTTGCTCGCACAGTTCAAACCACACAACGCCATTCTATTTTATTTTTTATTTTTTTTCTTTATTTCTTTTTTGACCGTTGCTTTTGAATTGAATGGAAGAAAAGGGACGTTTGGCAACGGTAATGTGACCGTTTGGAGTGGTCTTTGACACAAAAAAGAAAAGAAAAAAAAACAAAGAAAACTTTTTAACCCCCTAAATTACCTATAAATACACTAACAAATGACATACACTTCCAACACATATTAACTATATACTTTTCTCAATCTTTTTCTAACCAAAATGAATCCCAACTTACCATGGATTAACAACATGACTCGTCAAACCAAATGACGGGTGCGTCTTCAAATCCGGGCTCGTCTTCGAATCCATACAATCAATCGCCTTACTTTCCTACCTTCCCAACAAACCCATACATGAATCCCGAAGAACAAATGCTATTTAGTCAATGGAAAATGCAACAATATCAACAACTTACTCAACAACATCAACAACAAAACCAAGGCACCGCTTCACAACCAAATTCCGACCATGCAACCTTCCATCTATGAGACGAAGACGAAGCCGAAAACGAAGATGAAGACGAGGTGATCCCGACCCCGAAGTCGAAGAAGATGAAGGCGAAGACGACGACGAAGGGGAAGGGGAAGACGAAGAAAACCGCCGAAACGCAAGGTGGTACTCGAGCTTGTAACGTGTGGAACCAAGATGAGGAGTTGCTTTTGGCGGAGTGTTACATTCAAATATCCGAGGATCTAAAAAGAGGTGCAGGTCAATCAAAGGAAACGTTTTGGTATAGAGTTCTTGACGTATACAATTTGGAAGCCGAAAAACACAATTGGACTATTCGTACCAAGAACATGTTGACGGGAAAGTGGACTCCAATGAATAAAGAGGTTACTAAGTGGAATTCGTTAGTGAATGAAACAAGCGTTATGAGTGGGGAGAATGATAAAGATTTTATGACGAGGGTGCATTGTTTGTATAAATCGGTGTCGGGTGGTGAGTTTAAACACATGAAAGCTTGGAACTTTTTGAAAGACAAGCACAAGTGGAAAAATCCCGAATTGACATTGGCAAGGCCAAATCGTCTTTGGGTTACGGAGGAGGAACCCGAGCACTTTGGACATGACGCGTTGCCACGACCTGACAGCATGTACCGGATTTCTAAGAGTCAACGTTCGTCAAACTCGACCGCTAGTTGCGGTTCAAACCCAGCAATGTTTCCAGAAATGATGCAACAACAAATCGAGTTAGAGCGCAAGGCAAAGATGGTTGTTATGGAACGAGAATCAATCACGAGAGTTACTTAATTATATGAATCTCAAAAGATTGCCGAGAATATGCGAGTGCTACAAATGGATACAAGCAAGATGGATCCGGTCGATACGGCGATCGTGAAAGCCCAAAAAGCACGAATCAAGGCAAAGTATCCAACCGACGAGTACTAGGTTTTTATTTCTATGTTTATGTACTAGGTTTTTATTTTTATGCAACTTTTTTTTTTTTTTTTTTTTTTTTTAAATTAATGTAATGTGTGTTTGTTTTTTAATTTAATAAAGTTTATTTTAGTTATTATGTATGTTTTATGTAAATGAAAAAAAAAATAAAATAAAAGAAAAAAAATTGAACACACAATGTAGTGCCAAAGGTTTTCTGGTGCCGTTCTGTGTTTTGCTGACTTGGCACCAACTTTTGAAAACGGCACGAGAAAAACGACACGACGACACCCACTGCACTTAATCATGTAAATATATAAGCATGTGCCATGAGAAATTCAACCAAAACTTTAACATATTTGAAAGTTGAAAAAATAGATAAAGAAACCTAGCGTAAATAAACTATTGAAACTCAGCGCAGTTATGTGTATATTTGGCAAAACTAGCTGTAATTTGTATGATGTAAGCTGTAAACTATTAACATGAGCTACAAGCTGTATCTTTTTTTCAATAAAAGTGTTTGGTAAGTTAGCTGTTAAATGTAATTATAAGATGTAAAATGACATAAAATGACATATTTATAATTGTAAACAAATATTTAGAGGGTATATCAGTAATTTAAAGTTTTAACAGCTCCAAGATGTTTAAAAAGCTTCATGAATAAGCTTTTCATTTAGGAGTTATTTGTTTGAAATAAAAACTTAAAGTTAATGTATCCAAACGAAGCTACTTATTTTAGATGAGATTATTTTTGTAACAAAAAGCTAACAACTCCCCAAAAAGCTCCTACCAAATAGGCCTATAACTTCAACATTGTCCGTTTTCGGTTAAGTCAAAAATCTGCAAATAACCATGTTGTTTCTACTAAACGAAAGTGCTTTAGATGTGACTTATTAATATATAGGTTTCTAATTAATAAATGAGATCACGAATGTACTTAAACTGAAAGAAGTATGTCCACAATCATGCATGTATCGAGCAATGGACCGTCAGGAGTGAAAGTTCATAACCACAAGGAAATATTTACAAACAATAAGAACCGAAAATAAAATACAGATTAGATGCTAAGTTTAATGAATTCAACAGGCTGATTAGTTATATGACAAGTTATGGACAACATGCTATGCTCTCAGATAATGGCATAATGCACAAGCACACAGACAGAGAATTTTTCAGCTAATTTGATGCTGATACAAAACTTTTATCTTTAAAGTGTTACAACTTACAAGTGTGTAAGTACAAATCATTGAAACTAGAGTTTTGATACATACTAGTTAATACAGTATATTTTTATTCATCTGAAAGGCAAATAAAACTCACACACCCAAAGACTACATATAAAACAAACACGTGTCGACTGCTACTTGAACTAACAACCATTTGATTAAGGAGCATTCACTTGTAAACACTAATATCTTTGTTAAAACATTGATGCATAACTAATGTAATTCCCCACATGTATTTAAGACCATCCTATTCTTCAAGATTTAAGAAGGGTTCTTACGTTCATTGGAGATATATCTTCATTACCTCCCTCCAAAAGTCGCTTAGCTACGATCATATTGGCAGACTCTGAAGGGTGAAATGGATCCCAGAAAACATACTTTGACGTATCATAACAAACTTTAGATGGTGGTCCACATGGCACTAGACCACCGTGTGGACCAGCCAGGTAACAGCATGCAGAATCACCATTCGTAAAACCTATTGTGTCAAACACATTGCTTTTAGTCTTTCAAGTTCTAGATATAGAAAACCGAATCCTAAACAAACTTAGCACGAAGTATATAAAAAAGGTTTAGGCTTAAAAGTAAACCAAGTATTGTTTTGGACATGCTATTACTTACTATTTACTTACCATATGACTTGTAATTTTGAACAATATCTTCAACAATACGATTGACATTTGCATAAACAAAAGTTGAACCTTCGAGTGTATTGGTAAGCTCTTTAAGCAAGCCTTTTAATTGTGAATTGAAATTTTGCACTAGATGATTAGTTGAAGCTACACAGTTGCCTCCTGAAGACGGATTTACATCCCTCTGATACGGAATGCATCCGATAGGTCCCAAATTAGCGACGATAATCTTTCTAGCCCCCATATAATAGAGTCTCTGTGTATGACCAAAACAAATATTAGAAGTGAAAAATAGATTTGAGTTATTTTTATAATTACGAAATCCTTGGACATGAAGAACCTTTATATTTTCAATCAGGGCTTACTTTATAGTGTTGTATTACATTTCTCTTACCCATTCGACGATCAGTTAAAAGTAAAATGTAACCAAACTTGACATCTTCTAGTAAAAATTGGTTAAATTTGGCCCTAGTATTTTCTTTCGGACATAAATTATTAGCGTTTATACGAGTCGGTCAGTATCATTGAATAATCATTTTTTTTTTTTTTTTTTTTTTTTTTTTTTTTTTTTTTTTTTTT
>LBNU01005575.1:75019-85651 GCA_014162995.1 Artemisia annua | reverse complement strand
CATATAATTTAAATAGATAAGTTTCGGCGTTTACCCCATAACCCCAAATGGTTTATACAAGATGTACTCGTTTTATAAGGAAATCACAAGTTAATAACTCTAATATGAAAGAGTTTTAAGGATTTAATAAAACTATACATTTTAAATTCTTTGTCGGGTTTTATAAGAATAATCTTATAAAAGATTAGAAATAAAATGTAAGTTTAGAATGTTTTATAAATTTCGGCATGACGCGTCCACTTATATAACATTTCCAAGTCAACGTGACCTTAATGAAATAAATTTTCTCAAACAATATTTCCCGACAATCTAATAGAAAACCAATAAAAAGTATTCGTTGATTATTAAACATTATTTACTTATTGTATATCCGTTACGAATCAAATATATTAAATTCGTATAGAGTCTAATATGTTGTATCCGCTCTCAGTCCAATAAGTCCTTATTGTCCAACGTCCAATGTCCAAGTAAATACAATCCAAGCATTTAGTCTGTTAAATATCCGTATTGTCCAATATTTTAATACTAAATATAAACTACATATATTTAGACAAAATAACCATTGTTGATTAATTAACTATTTAACCAACACACTCTTATAACTCTCGAATTACAATGCACAACAGAAACTTACACTTTCACTTATCATTTGAAAACAGTATCAAGTATCCCTTGTGTAGCTAAGACTAAACCCACCTATTGTTGTCGTGTTACCAAAGTGAAACCGAACACCCTCTTGCTACAAATCAATAATAATCTGGAAATAAGCTCGTCACATTTAGAACCGAGACAAACAAAGGCTACCAAAGTCAAACTCGTGACTCGATCCCATAACAACAATGGTAACTTCAATATATCAACAACATAAAAAAAAATAGTCATACAAATCCAAACTCCAAACTGCAAATCCTAGTGCAACGGGGCACGATCCAAAATAAACCGGGTATAACCCGACCCAAGTCAAAGTAAGCGAACAAACACCCTTTTTTTCCCAGGTTCTTACCATACGAAACCATTTGAAAAACATGTTCAATCTCATTTTAAATCACGAATCGATATCAAAACCTTATTAACCCTTTTATTATCCACGAAAAGGTAACACACATGATAAAATCTGTTCACAAAAGAAAAATACAAAGATATATAAACAAGGTTTCGCGATTTACCAACTCGAAAACAAGAGCTGAGAGAGAGAGACGAGACTGAGGTGGTGTCTTCTTCGAGTACAACTCGAACCACAACGAAACCAAAACAATTAAACAAACAAACCCTCCAAAACCCTTAGGTCTTGGGTCGAACCGAGGCACAAACGCCTCCTAAACGGCGAGATAAACCCACCTTCAACCTTCGGTTATCAAGGAAACACGAAAGGAGAAAAGTGGTGGTGGATTCGATTGTATATCTTGAATGAAATGGGTGTTTGGGTGAGATTGATGGCGCGTGATGTATGTAGAAATGATGGGGAGGTCGTGAAGATTACCATGGTGGTGGCGGTGTACTTAGGTGACCAGCGGTGTGGCTCAGGTGGCCGGATTTGTGACCGGAGAAGACAAAGAGGGTGGCGGCTGTGAAGTGGAGAGAGAGAGAGGAAAAGATAACTAACCCTAGGATGGGTTATAAATGGATTTATATAGTGAGGGTGTAGGGCTAAATTTTTAACAAGGACTATTTTGTAGACCTTAGTAACTTAAGGGGCGGCAGGGAAATATTAGCACAGGGACCCAAACTATAATTTACCAAATCTTTACGAATGAGACTCGGGGCTCATTTCGACAAGTAAACGATAGATTCATGATATAAAAATAACACCAACGCGCTTAGAATAATCTTTCCGATAAAAATGAATATAAATACGTCTAGTTTCTCCGAAAATCNTAGCTCGTTCTACTTATTATCTTTTCGTTATCAATGAAAACCCTCGAAACCCTAAGGCTTTAGGATCGAACCGAGGCATAAACGCCTCCTAAACGGCGAGATAAACCCACCTTCAACCTTCGGTTATCAAGGAAACACGAAAGGAGAAAAGTGGTGGTGGATTCGATTGTATATCTTGAATGAAATGGGTGTTTGGGTGAGATTGATGGCGCGTGATGTATGTAGAAATGATGGGGAGGTCGTGAAGATTACCATGGTGGTGGCGGTGTACTTAGGTGACCAGCGGTGTGGCTCAGGTGGCCGGATTTGTGGCCGGTAATAATGGAGAGGGTGAGCTGGAGGGTGTCGGCTGAAAGGAGAGAGAGGGAGGGTTTATAACCCTAAAATTTTATAAGTGTTGTATTTATAGGGGAGTGGGGTGCAAGAGGACTAGAAGCAAACCCTAATACTCCCTCAAGGACCAATATTGTCATCTCTTTTATATTTTTAACGAATCGAGAACCGGACCAATAAACCGTGTTATAATTATTTCTCGAGCACCCGAAAGTATTTCCATATATTTTAGTTACGTTTTTACATAAACGTTTATTATAAATACGTATAACTTTATTTCCCGTTGCCCGATTAATTTATTATTCACGTTTTAATCGTTTTATAGCCAAATCTCGCGGTTAGTATTCTAAACTTCGACAAACGTTCCCGAAATATAAATAAAGAGAATAACAATTAAACATATGGGAAACCGAAATTTGCGAGTTGTCACACCCTGTGAGAGAACGATCAATCCCCCGTACTTACCACTATCCTATACTACATCGGTCAGGTAGACTGCCTGGTGGGGTTGTAAGCCTCTTGAGATCCCTCGAGAGGTAAAACCTGTTGTAAGGTTACAAAACCACGCATCAATTCTAGCAAGAACAAGAATCAAACTTCAATAATCTTGAACACTTGGATGAACCCTAATTAGGGTTTATATGAATTAGGGATCTATTGATTAACCCCTTACCGTTTTGTTAATCGATCCAAGATACAATCAATAGTGTGATTGTACCACGTTCTTGTACACACGCACTATTAACGAATTAAAGTAAATGCTAGTTTAAAGAATACACAAAACAATATTTTGTTTTAAAAACAAAAACAATGACCGAATAAAATAAATCACCAAACTACTTTTGTGATATATAGTAGTAGTCACTGTCGATCATCAAATCAAAAGAAAAGCAAATATATATAATATATACATGTTTCTGTGATCTGTCGACAAAGTCAAGAAAAGCAATAAAGTGTTTATTTGAGATGTAACATACGTACAAGATCACATAAAATAAACCATTTACCTTGCTTTTATAGGATAACAAAACTTAGGGAACAAGTTAGGGTTTGGGTTCTAGATCCTTCTTGTTCTCTATTTTTTATCCTTGGTCCTTATCTTTGTACGTTAGTCAATTTTCGCCAATTACTAACATTCTTTATTTGTTTTGTGTAATTAATAATTAAATATAACTTTTTATATTAAATTATTAAACTTTAATTCTCATACGTAAAGTGTGCAATCTCATGGTCTCGAGTTCGATACTAGACATACAAATATTAATATTTATCCACAAACTCTAACAGTTATAGCCTTAATGAACCATTGTACTAAGCCTTCTAATTCAGCCTTTGATCTTGTGTAGGTCTTGTTGTGAGCTTGGAATCAATAATTCTTTACTTGGACTAGGTAGAACACACCATGGTCTTCATCTTTTTTATGTAACTTAAGTCTTGAATCAAAGTGATAAATGGTGATGTGTGGATGCTTATGTACGGCAAGGAAGAGGACCAAGAGAGAAGTAGAAAGCTGTTGATGCTTTTTACATGTTACTAATTGAAGTTAAGTGAAAATTAGATGTCTAAATATGTTATAGATGTACACGTATACATCAACATGCATAGATGAGGTGAAATTGAGACAGGTGTGGCATGCATGTCTCAGTTGCACGCCACCTAGAAAGGTGCAAGATAAATATGGATTTATCTTGTATAAATTTGGATCACGGGTATAGTTTGGTCCCGGTAATTACTAATGTTACGCCTTTAAGTCTTAAAACTTAAAACCGGGTAACATAAAAATGTAATACTTACAAAAATGTTAAAACTTATCAATATACTCCAACTAAGTTTATTAGATGGGTGATAGTGTAACAGAGTGCGTATATGTTGTTAAAACTTAATAACATAGGTTTGAGTACGCGTAATACGTAAAGAGTATCATGTTTACCTAAAAATGACAAAATGACAATAATTCATATAAAATATGACTATTGGTGAGATTTGAGTATTTTCAACATATAGACTGATCCTAGACTTGTGTTGGTCGCGGGAAAAGTTTACACGGTTAAACTTTCATGATTACTTATAAGAGTAATTTAAATATTAAAAGTGGTATTATATGAAAAAAAAAATAACAATAATAATAATAGTCAAATTAATTTGCTTGTTGAGTTTATTGTTGTGTCGGTACGCGTTGTGTGCGATTTTTACATTTTGCAAGATATCGTCTCGTTGAATGGACAAAGGTGAACGAAAATGTTCCAAGAGTAATAATTCAAAGTAGATTGAATTATTTAAATTGGAAAAATTTACCGGTTAACTACCGGTTACAATAATTGCTTTTACGTCACGGTAAAAGTCAAAAGTCAAAGTCAAAGGGTAAAATAGTCATTTTGCCTTATGAAATTTACGGGTTGCTACAGTTTGTGTGAGATTTAGGATACTGTTTGTGTGTGTCGAGAACGCTAGATTGTTCCAGGCACCTAACCGCATAATTAGTATACTTATCCCGGGGGTGTGTAGCAGGGCCAAAGCTACCGATCATGGACCAGTAGCGATGGATCAGTGGTGGCCCAGAATTTTTGGCGGGAAAAGCCCAACGTAATACGACGTCGCCCTTTTAGCCTTTTAATATATATTGGTAATGCTAGACGGGTTACATGATGTACAGGCAATCTGATGTGCATATACACATGCCCTTCCAAGGAAGGCAACTGTCTATGCACCAATGTTATTAGTGCAAAAACGACAGAGTTGACTACTGATATTTACGCATATTGTGTCGTCGTTATAAACTAATAACAATTGTGAGTACAACATCGTGTATGAACCAATAACGTTGATGCATATGCGATTGTGTTACAACAAATAATATTGTTGAAGACATGATGCGGCCTAACTGACACTCTTAACGAGTGGGGTCCAATGGATACTGTCCAAACTTGTATACAAGGTTTTAGATCTATCAAAGGTGGGCTAACTTAGTTCGGTGTACGAGTATGCCTAAGAGGTACCAAAGTGGTATGCATAGTTTGGAGGAGCACATCATGTCAAGTTCAAATTCAATTCCCTGATGGAATTTTTTTTAACTTAAAATTATACAAAATGATATTCTAAAATGTCACCAGAAATACAATCCTGACAGTCCTTCCAACATCTTTTCACAAGTCTTTCTATCATGATCCATTAGGAAAATTTTATGAAGTCACAAACTTGCAACATTTTAATACAAGTATTATCTATACTACATATAAAAGCAAAATGGTCAATGTGAAATAAGTGAAAAAGTCAATCTGTGAAATGTAGAAAAATTTATATTAGGTAAGAAAAAACCTAAAACATCACGATAAAGGAAATGTTGAAACTAAAAAATGAAATATTGAAACATATTTTTCAACAAATACACATCGAAAACCAGGTTGACCCGGGATGCTTCAAATCCGGTGGGTTGACTCGATTTAATTTGACCGGTTTTTTTGACCCAACCCGTCGGGTTGACCCTGTTTAAATTGACCCATTTTTAGACGTGTACGGTTCAACCGGTTAAACCACCCGGGTCGAACCGGGTTTCAAAACATTATGTTTAACCCTCAAATCCTCATACTTTTATTATTTTTCGTTTATAACTCATAAACTATTTTTTATCACTAGAACTATCTGTTGATGTAAAATTCCGTTGCTATGCACGGGTACTGGTCTAGTCTTTTAAAGAATGTGCTTACGAGAGAGTTTTTTTATTACAATTAGTTGTAAGAAAAATATTTATCCAATCACAATCAAGTTTTTTCTTTATTTATCTATTTATTTTATTTTTTTTCCTTCGGTATTTTAATTTAATTATAATTATTCATAGGTGATTTTGTAATAAAAATCATTTGTTAACTGGCCCTTTAGAGTTCTCATTAGCAAGACCCTTAAGATTAGGTGTAATAGAAGAAAGGGGACGTGTCCTCCTCCACCACAATTTTTGTGTCGAATTGGTGGTGCAGAGCACGTAATTCTTTTTATTTGTTTTTTGTATGTGACTATATTATGAGGTATATTCATGTTTAAATGGGGTATTTTTCGGTGGTAAAGTCGGTTGTTAGGAATGCTCCTAACACGAGAATGTGACAACATTACAAGATTACATTAGTTATCATTGTTAGGCTCAAACACATGGACTAGAAACGTCAATAGTGTAAAGTGTAGAGTGTATGAGCCTATATATACCCCCTCCATACTTCCATGGAGGTGTGATGCTTTAGGGTGCGTTTGTTTTGAGGGTTTGGATTGGGTTTGATGTTGATTTGACATTAATTGTATGTTTGGTTCACTCTTTTGATTAAGGGAATGATTGTTTGGAATCAAAATTGATAGATAGCTAGCTTGGAAGGTTTTGCATGGGTTTTTAATTTTTGTGGGCCATTCTTTTTTTTACTCTCTCTATATATGTGGGACCTAATATTATTTACTATCACTTTTTTGTTTTTTTACTATCAAATAATATTATTTTATTTAAAATTTATTATAAAATATATTTAGTTAGGGTGCGTTTGGTTTCCTACTAAGGGATATCAAACTATCACTATGAAAGTGATAGTTTGTGTTTGTTTAGGATGTCTGGGCCCACAACTATGACTATGAAAGTCTAATATATTCCATACTCCATATACAACTCTCGAGGGGAGAATGGATCTTTCATAGTTGAGGGACCCACCACTACTATGAAACTCATACCCATTGTCATTCCTCGCAGCATACCAAACGCACCCTAAATACAATTTTCTCTCTCCTAAACCTACACCAAATCCAAATCATATACCAAATCCAAATCCTAATCCAAACCCACTTATAAACCAAACGGCACCTTAGTGTGTAACCTTTCATTTTCACTATTATCAATAAAACGCAAAGTTATCCTTTCTCTCTTTACTTTCTCTCTCTAACCATGGCAACTTGATGTGCGTGGGATTGCGACCACGCAACAGGTTTTACCTCTCAATGGATCTTGAGAAGCTTGCAATCCCACCAGGCAGTGTACCTGGTCAGTGTAGTATAGTGTAGTGATAAGTACGGGGGATTGATCGTTCTCTCACAGGGAATAGTGTTCGTTAGGATAGAAAAACTACTCTAATAGGTCTAAAGGTGAAGGAAGATTATTTTTGTATTTTTATATTTTATGGAAAGCAAGTAAAATCTCGGGTTTTGGAGGAGTGGGCGGAATTAGTTGCTAGTCAACTAACCCAAAAAACTACTATTGCAAGAAAAATAAAATAACAAGAAAATAAAAGGTTGTGAAAACTTATATGGAGACAAATGTGTTTACTTAGACTTCCTTACTCCCTAACTATCTTTTACCGGTTAATTGGTGTATGTATTACTTGTGTGGATGACGGGTGTATTCCTTAACAATTCATGGGGTGGCATACATATCTCCCCAATTCTATGAGCTCTTATCTCCTCCTACAACTATGCGTACACATAATCATAGGGATTATAAATAGCGGCTCATGCGTTAAATACTACCTTAATAACCTAGTATGCCTTAGTTACATGTTTCTTAAGACGTTCAATCATGTTACCATATAGGAGTATTGCCAGTTTTCTTAAGCCTAACATTGATGAAACATTCATCCCAACAAAGTAATAACACACCAATCAACCAATAATTAATAGTTAGGTTTCATTAGATCTAAGCAAACACAAGAAAAATCTAGCCTAGCATGTTAATTGAAAGACAAGCATAAGATATAATTAACCAACACATAGACATATTGATTAATTTAAGTGAGGACTTATCTGTAATTGAACATGAAGGTTTCAAGGGTGAAAAACCCTTGAAATTACAGCTAAAATCGTCTTTAGGGTTTGTACCAAAAGTTCCCCACAAGTTCCAACCTAATGAATGAAAATTAGGAAAATATATATAGATTTTACATTCTGACCTGATCCGTGAATTTTCTCATAGTTCAGTAGAAAGTAATTTTTCTAAAGGTATTATGGTAAAAGTTCAAGTGTAAGAGTGAGCGAGTTATGAACCCCGGGTTCTCGACTCGCGGTCTATTCACTCAGCCAAGCCGCCCATATTATTAATTGTTTATGATCAATTATATTTTTGGTTACCAACCATTTAGGTGTACTCAAGCAAGTCTGTTCATGCATATGCCACTGTTGTCTAGAAACTAGAAGATATACGAGTTATACAGCAAGTAACTAAATAATTTCAAATTGTGAAAAGAGAAATAGAAATTCTGCAGAGAAAATTTACTTTTCGGAAGGATACAAAATTTCTGCTTGGGCAACATCATAAGAGAGATGAGAAAAGGTAGGAGTAGACTCCAAGAACACAATGTAAGCGGTGGGATGAGCTCCATCCGGTTTTCTTTATGTTGTTTTTAAAGATTCATTTACTGATGTTACGTAGTAGTGGTTACACAAACTGAATATAGGAGTCTCGAGTCTTTGGCGTTACTAACTAATCCTTCATGCGTCTTATAAGTGCACTTAACGTTGTTGTCGTTCCCTAATTGATTAGTTTAACTTTCTCTGCCGCATCAAACATGGGACCAATATTCTCTTCTCGCTTTGTTAGATCACAACGGTGATTATTAGGTAAATTCCTTATACAGGTCGTTTTCCCTTTGGAGTATCCCATGCCTTTAATGCAGATGATTCGTGAGCGATACTTTTATGAATATAGCCCCTACGTGGTTGACTAAGTTATATCTTTAGGGTGTTACGCCTACGTGGAGTGATTATTTGTTCTACTTGGCCTTGAATCTCCGGATTCTTGGAGTCGGTATCGTAGTTGTATTTTGTGTGGGAAACTTGCTTGGCTCTCATAATGTTCGAGTAAGATTCCTTTTCTTGGTCGCGGGATGTGCTGACATTTTTATCGAAGGCGAAAGATATATGCCATTCCTTTTTTGGACCGCTACTTATTTATTGTACACGAGATGGATCATGCCAGCTAGTTATTTTTCCGTAAATCCTTTATTGTATAGAGCGGTCAATGAGTTGTATGATTCCTGGCTTATGTTATGCTTCTAAGAGAGATCCATGATTGTGCGCACTTATGGATCACGCTGACTTTTTTGGTGCCATTGTCGAGAATAACTTTTCATTATTGTGCCGCTCATATAGAGATTAGGAATGCGTTTGCCCTCGTTAGCTCGTTGAGATTATGTGGATACTATTTGGGAGTCTAGAAGATTTGACTATGTTCCGCATAAGAGGGTAGTCAATGACCTTCATGTTTGAGGGATCATTTTATATGGAAAGTAAGTCCCTATGGATCGCCAGTCTCTTCATACAGTAGAGGGTTTCCATTTATCCCTAACTTTTCGGGCACGTGTATGAATTATGACTGAATCGAATATCATTCCATCATAGCTTGGCCGTAATTTTCGCTCTCGCTTCCAGGTGGGATTAATGAGCTAAAGAAGCTGTAAGTTGTGAGGATCATGCCAATGAATTCTTTGGTGGAAAACATGGATGGATCATGCCGCGCCCCTTATTGTGTTCGGCACTGAGCTACTTGTACTGGGCACGCGTTAAAAGTCGTAGACAGAGAGGAAAACGAAGTTGGAAGAGACGTCAATCGGGATAGATGCTCATAGGGGGTGAATTGCTAACTCCTAAATGCGTCTTAGTGCGACGGTCTGATCAGATTTATGAGGGAAATCCGTTGCAGATTATTGGATCTGGCATCTTTCGGAACGAAGTCCACGGAATGCGCTCCGCTTTGCCCAACGCGATGGTGTCGGATCGCAAGGGCCGTGACATTTGGCTCTTGAGTAGAGCTCAATGTGTTGCTTGATAGCCATGTTGGCTAGGTCGGCATACAATCTCCTAAGCGTACCGGGACTCTAGCCAGTAGTTCGCTAGTTAGCGAACGGTTGTTAAGATCGGATTGTGCAGTTTTGTGAGTGAGGTTTTGCGGAGATCTTGAGGCCAATTTAGTACGGCTCTCTCCCATAGATTTATAGAGCGGACAAGAGTTATTTAGGTCTTGACTCGGTTAGTCGCAGACAGGAATTCATCGAAGAATGGAAAATGTATGTATGCTAAAAGCTGCGTTTTAGGTTCTTTAAATTTTCCTTAAGCAGGTACGTATGAAAAATTAAAAATAAATAAAAAGATCGTCACTAGACAGAATCTAGTGAGTAGACCTAATAAAATAAACAAATTCTACCTAACCATATAACTATCCCCTCGGCAGCGGCCGCCAAAACTTTGATGGCCGTGGGGATTGCCGACCCACGCCAAACAGGTTTTACCCTCCAAGGGTCTTGAGAAGCTTGCCCAATTCCCACCAGGCAGTGTACGCTGGTTCAGTGTTCAGTATAGATGGTAAGTGATAAGTCACGGGGACACTTGATCGTTCTCCACAGCGACACAGGAGGACTAGGTTTCGAATAGGGGGATACGCATAAAGAATCTCTCTCTCTCTTCCCCCCC
>LBNU01005575.1:52999-69679 GCA_014162995.1 Artemisia annua | reverse complement strand
AGGACTTATCTTTAATTGAACATGAAGGTTTCAAGGGTGAAAAACCCTTGAAATTACAGCTAAAATCGTCTTTAGGGTTTGTACCAAAAGTTCCCCACAAGTTCCACCCTAATGAATGAAAATTAGGAAAATATATATAGTATAGAGTTTACATTCTGACGGCGTCAGGTTATAGGGTCTGACGCCGTCAGCTCGCCGTCATTAGGGTTCTCGGATGGCCTAGATTTACTTCTGACGCCGTCACCCTTTAAATTGCTCTGGGCCGTCACTCTTTAGATTAACACCTGACGGCCTACATTCATTAAAACCTGACGCCGTCAGGTGAAAACATCTTGTTTTCTTCATAGGGCGTCTAGTGTAATCTGACTTCACTCTTTTGTCAACGTTAGCTGACGGCGTCACCTTGTGACTTTGACGCCGTCAGGTAGGAAATTCAGCTTCTTTTGAGACTTTGTCGTTTTCTTCACTTTTATGCTCCAAAAACGTCCAAATATGCATGTTTTCCAGAATTCTTCTCAAAAGTACCTAAAATGACAAAAGGAACGATTTAGGGCAATATTTGATCATATTTACTCGAATTAGGGCTTAAATACCCCTTAAAACGGGTACACTTTTCGTCTCATCACAACTCTTTACTTCCATAATCCCCGACCTCCTGAATCACATAATCAATCATAAAACACGATCCTAACATCGGTGATCATAAAGTTGGGTATAGTAGTGACCAACATCTTCACCAGCAACTCAGCGCCACATCATTTTTTCACTTCACCATCAACAAGGTGTAATAACAACACCAACTTCACCACCCAAACATATCCCACTTATACACAAGTATACCCCACAAAGACCAATTAAATAACTCACACACACAAATACCGACTTCACAAGTCGGTCGTTCCATCAACCAAAATTATGCCTTTTCTTCTTCACCAACGCCTAGGTCATGCATGTGTGTTTTAGTGTTGGACCCGTCTTTGGGTGCCAACAAGGCAATACACACATTTTTCTTTTGCTATTACACATAATAACACTTGTTTGTGGTGCAGTGAAAAGATGATGAGACGCTAGATTGACAATGATAATACTGGCGACCACACTTAGGCTGGACGTAATGGATGGCACCATCATCTATATTTGCCCTTCTACCACGCGTGGTCATCACTGCATCCACCCCAACTGCGTGTGATCCCATACTTTTGGCACTCGTTTGGTGGTTTAGTGCCATATTTTTTCTTATTTATGTGTGTGGGGTATGGTTTTATTAAAGTGATATATTTTTATGTTTTTTAGTTGGTGATCACCACACACCACTACGACTATTTAGTTGCTGGTTTGGTGAATGGACTATTTGTTGAGGTGACGATGGCGGATACACTCACCATTACACCTCGTCTTGGTGATTTACCTTTATAAAGAAAGGGGAAAAAAAGATTTATCTTGACAAAATCATGTGTGAAAAAGTCGGTTATGTAAAAAAAGGTATATAATTTCAATTAATCGCCGCCTAGGGGCTAATCGGCCACCAACCTTTTCAATTTGTGCAGATCGGTCAACGGTGGTTAATGGTGGTCAAACTTATTGAATACCTGCAAATTAGTGAAACAATCGGTCAACGGTGGTTAAACTTTTTAAAAACCTGAACATTTTGTCGGTAATACCATAAACACGCCAGAAACTTGTTCTAATCACTTATAGTTGCTATTTATATCTATTACAAGTTGTTGGTATAAGATAAATCTTGCCGTGTGTTGATGCATAATCTGGCGCGGGCTGTATTCGACGACTCTTCCTGGGCCGTTAGTCATCATCTCGAGCCCCGAGTAGACCTGTTCAACAAAGAGAACCCGTTAGGAGTGGACCTGAGGCCGTAGCCCCGGGATCCACCTCCGACGGTCAAGTTAGTATCGGTACGATATGCCTTATGAGAGTTAGGTTTAGAGTAACCTGTTATCTTATGTTTAAGAAGGGGATTCCAGCCATGTATTTATAGGGCATGGATTAGGGTTTAGGCGTAGAGTGGGCCGCTGTCTGCCGGGCCAGGCCCATTCCAGACTATACGTCCACAAGCCTCCCAAGTCTAGTGTGACATAGTGCATGGCTATGTTATGCTAGACTTAAGTTCTGTTCATGGCCGCGTAGGCCCAATCAACCATGGACGGCATGGCCCATGTATGCGCAACTCGGGTGTGCGCATGGGACGGATCATACTGCGCGGCCCACATGCGCAGTGCGCACTGGGATTGCGATTGTGATTCTCACAATAGTGAAGGTGGATTCCGCATGCTGCATCCTGGGTAAGGGCGTACTTTTTGTACCAGTAGCGATGCAACATGGTGCGACAGAAGACGTGCTTCTATGGCAGAAGTGCGCGCTGTGCGCAATAAGGAGGTGCGCTGTGCGCGACAGAGATGCGCGCTGTGCGCGCTGTGCGAACATTACATCCGTCTTTACAACCGACAGAGGACGTCTCCCTGCGGCAAGATGGTGCGAATATTTAAATCCGTCTTTGTACCGGGCTTGCATACCCTCTTAACGTAGATCTGCTTCCGAATATGTCTGCGTGACTTGTACGAAACAGGTGTATTATATACCCTGGTAGCCCCCAAGTTTGATGGTGCTACTCTTGTAGGAGCATTAAAATGAGTTTTTCAAATCCTGAAAAACACTTAATGCAAATACTAAAAGTATATGCCGCGAATCACAACATATAAAACCTAATTAAGTAAAAGATTAGCGCGAAGCAATATATAGCACATAGAATATAAGAGAAGTAGTAGTGCAGATTACACCTATCGTGAGGTTTTACAAACTATATGTAACACCCCCAACTCAAATACGCAGCTATCATGCTGGGTATTAACGCAATAGAAACCAGAACATTTATAGTTAACGACCACAACACGGGACGTTTATAAATGTTGCAGAACATATCATTCGAATTACAAACCATTTAAGAGTACAAGAGACTCTTAAGTCAAAGTAGCAGCGGAAAAAGTAAATAGAGTTTGCAGCGGAAAATAAACAGAGTTTAGCAGCGGAAGAAAAAAAGACACAAAAGTTTTACGAATGACATGCAAATAAAGATAGAAAGATAGTAAAGCTGCCTTGACAGAAATGCCTCTCCAGCCTTAGCCACGTCCACATGCCCCAAGTATCAAGCTTCAAAGCTAATTATTAATATCATTAGTACCTGAACACATGCTTAAAAAGTCAACACAAAGGTTGAGTGTAATCCATAGGTTTTAAATAATAAGGTTGAGACAAGGTTTTAAGCATAAGATATGTGCACATATGCAAATGTCGGGTAAATCAAGGTAAACAATGTAAGAGGCATCCCTGTGCATAAACATTGTTGATGATGCTAAGCTCATGAACGCAAAACGTTAACCACAATCATATATCAAATTAACGCCGGAATTTGTCATAATCAATAATAGTGCCCCAGGCGACGTACTTGCAATTAACGGCAAATCGAATATAGTACCACAATTTGCCTATCCAGCAAAAGAAGTGGAAGGTCAATTCCTATAGGCTATATCCCTATATTCGGCTCACGTCGCAAGTGATTAATGGATCATCGATCTGAGGGTCTTGCAATGGAGGTAAGCTACTTAGCAACATGTCAGGAAAGCATACCAATACAGGAAAGCATACCAAAAATATTGTGCTCCCAGAAAACATTATAAAGCATGTATCTCACCCATGGGTTATAAACATTTAAAAGATAAAAAGCGGGGCTATAAATCACACCTTAACAATAGCAGGAAACGAGATATATCAACCAATCAAATAATGCGTCACAACAAATAATCCTTAGCACAACCTAAGCAATATCAATATCATAACTCAGCAATGGTACTCGAATAGTTCAATAAACAATGCTTGAATAAAAGTTTTTATTAACCAATGGCGTTTGAAATAAAATAGTTTTCAAAAAGTCTCGTGTGGGTGACGAGAAAGATAAAAAGAATATGTCGGCGAAATGACCAAGTACGCAATAAAAGACGAAAGAATATCTCGAAGAAAAGAAGTCGAAGTGAAATAGATACAAATGCAAATGAACAATCAATACGATAAATACTAGTTTCGGCTCTTTACCCATTTTCCCAAAATAACGTTGAAATAAAAAGGGTTTTTGAAATAAATAGTAGTTGGTAAAATAGTTTGAAGTTTATAAAGAGTTTTACAAAATTTCGGCATGACCTGCCCGTTTATAGAACATTTCCCGAGTCAATAACTCTTTTTATTTTAAACAACGCTAACATTTTATAAATAGTAATATGATTGGATATATCATTCACGTAGTCCATTAGTTGTTTAGGTTTATCGACCATTTTGTATTGTTCGGGTTCCAGGTACGTTAAGATCTTTACGGGCCTAACGTTCCCTACCGTCTCGTGTACCAAAGGGTCCATAACGTCCAAATAACCATGGCCGCAAATCCAATACGTCCAATTCAAGCTCACAATATAATAATACGGATCCAAGTCCGATGTCCAAATCCCTTCACTAAAACAAATGCATTTTAGATTTCATATTTATTAGTCCGGTTTATATAAACGTTAGCCGAAACAAGTACCAAACTATATAACTATAACCAATAATCCATAAATCCACAAAAGTCACCGAGTCACACCGGGTCAACCCGGCGTTGACTGGTCAACTGCTGGTCAAAGGGGGCCCACACGAGTCAACAATATACCAACTTCATTAATAAATTACATATCCAATAATAAATAAATAAACCAAAATAAATATATAATCTCCCCCTATATATATTAGCGATACCTGCCAAGTCACTAATGCCACTTGGCCAAAAAGAAAGCCACACAAGAAACGCATCTATCTTCACTCCTAATTCAAAAATACACACACAGTTTTCTCAATATCATTCAAACCCTAACAAAAATCACGCCTATAATCACGCCTCTCATCACTCAATGCTAAATCAAATCAACCTTATGATATTCCTTCCATCAATAACCTCAAAGAATACGTTTCATGAAATATTCAAAAAAAATCAATAACACACTAAAATCAACCTCGGAATCTACTGATTGTTCGTTCGATTTTCAACAGAAGATTAACAAAATTGTTTACCGGCGATTTCTAATTAAAAAATAGCAACACTAGATCATGATGATTGAAGTTAAGGTCTTGATGATACTATTGAATCTACAATCTTTAGCCAGGTTTGTTTGATTTTGACTTTGATTTTCAATTATTGTGTACATGCGATTCAACACGTAATATGAATTTTCTTATTAGAAATTGATTAATTTTTGTGGCTTCAAATCCATAAGAATCTATTGCGTTCAATTATCATCTAGAATGTTAATCTTACTTACATTTGATCAGTTACTATATCTGTTATTGTTAGGTCCAGGGTTATTTTAGGGCTATTTAGGTGGGTTTATAACTTCGAGCCTGTAATATGGTTTTATACAAGATAAATGATTTTGATAAAATGGAATCGTTGATAGTTTGATTTGAATGATGTGATTTGGGAATCACCTAGCAAGTGTTTGTTTAAGCTTATGTCAAAAAGGTTTATATCATTTTTGGAAAGTAAAAATTAATCCAACTAATCGGACCTTTAATGACACACATAAACCGTTAAGCATAAGCTTGCCCAAACAACCCAAATAAGATCAATTGCTAGCAACCAATGACCAAAATGGAAACAACAATAATAACAGAAGCCCGGCTGATTTACGAGCCTCAACCTGGTAGACTATCAATAATAATAGTAAACTGGAAACAACAATATTTAAATATACTGAATTACCGATCCTCTCTCATGATACTTGCAGGACAGAAAATGTTCCATGGCACGAAGAGGAAGCTGAATGAGGGCTCACAAGGCCAAGAATTTGAACCCATAGATGCAGTTATGATCTCCAAGAGAAGACATACTGATTTAGCTCCTAATAGTATGGGTTACCAGCAGATTATTCCGAAATTTAATTACATGGAGCATGCTAAGCATAACATTAGTTTCTTGACCAATTGTGTTAACGGCAGACTACTTACATGAGAAACAAAATACTATTTATATTTTCATATTGCGTATGTATGTTATGCTCTGTTTCTTATATTTAACGATTGATAATTTCTTGCAGATATTAAACAACAGACTGGCTATTACGATAACTGACAAATGAAATTCTTAGGTATGTCAAGCTTGAATCATATTAACCATTTAACCCGCCATATAATCATAATTTCCTATGAACTTTTTGGTTATTTTTTTTACAGATACGCTAGGGAAGATACACATTATCTTTTGCATATATACGATTTCATGAAAAGAAGGCTAGTTTCATTTTCAACTGATCCAAACTTTCCCTAATCACTTCTTGTAGAGGTAAGATTTTCTGTTCTATTTTTGATGGATTCCATCAAATTTCGTAATTAGATTCTATTGCTTAATTATAATTTTGATTAAAGTGGTCACACGAGCCCTATTGAATCTGTAGCTTTTGACACAAAAGAAGTTTTAGTTGCTGTTGGAGTTTCTTCTGGCTTTATAAAGATTTTGGTTCTGGAAGAGACAAAGGGTAAGTTCATAGATCGTTCATGGATTATGTTTAAAGTTTATGTGAATAATTGCAATCAGTTGTATAACTGGTAGTAGATTTAAGATATGCATGTTGAAAACGAATGTCATCATTAAATTTTACCCAGTGAAAATCGAAACACTTCATTGTGGTTTCAGAATCATGGATGGTAGTTGAATTTTGATTTCAAATCATGAAAATATAGCTTTGTGTATAGGATAAGGAAAAACTAATGGAATTGTTGACGTATCCTATTGTGGAGGAGGCGATACAGAGAAGGGTTGAAACAAAAGCAAAGGCTTACGGGCAAGACAGACGAAGGTATGGAACATTGAGAAGCTATGTTCTTCAGAGGTTTCATGCTTAAATTTGCTTATACTCGGTGTTAGCCATTTTGGTTCTTGAACAGAGCAAGTAATTGACGTATCCTAATTGATAGGTTTCATGCTTAAATTTGCTTATACAAGTGAAACTTAGTTGTGAAAAGAGAGGATAAACGGTAGCTATTTTTTACATGCTTATGATAGTAGAAAATCTAAAGAAGAAACCAAAGCCAATTTACAAACCAAACATGACGCTGCAATCAGTAGATAACGAGCATTTGTTTATGCACATGTTCATCAGGTATATCCAATTCTATTGTCTTACTAGAATATGCATTCTTTGAAAATGTAAAGATATTTTAATTCTTACGGACTATTTATTTTGTTTTTTAATAGCAAATGTGGAAGAATTATGCAAAGTTTGCAAATCTACCCAAAAAAATCCTCATTGGGGATAGAGTTGGCTAGCACGTTGGATGGCAGCCAGGCCATGGGAAACTCATTAAATGACGAACAATAATTAGTCGCATGGAGACATGGTCAAAAGGGTTAATACAACTAGAAGAATATGTATGCTTCTACCTTATATTCATTTTAGGAATCATAAATACTTATAACTATCACTCAACTCTTTAAAACATTAGCAGGAACACATCTGGAGAGAATGGGTTGACTTTGATGGCTATATAGCTTTGTGGAAAGTGACCAGATAATACAACTAGAAGGGTCATGTCATTGGCGCAGGTAGCATTTTATCCTTTTCCCAGATAGTATGTTTATAAAATGACAATATTAGTGTAGATATTGGCTATAAAGATTATGGTAAGAACAATATCGGGTTAAATAGGGCCTTTAAAAATAATAGGAGACCAATAACGAAGCACTGAAACTGAATGTGAAAGTGCTTTACTGGAACCTCAATGGAGAGATTGTCATTATAGGCAATTTTGTAACCCGTAAAATCTTCAAAATTTTGCATAAATTTGAACATTATATCGAAAATAACACATTGATACACAAACCTACATCGTTGTATAAAATTATCATTTTTATGAACCGTTTTTTAAGGGCTATGCAGTTATAAATTAACCATTCCGGACACAAAGCCAACTTTTAACGACTCGAACTTTAAAAAAATGACTATATAAAATATTAACAAAAACAATAGTACTTATATTCTTCAAGTACTCAATTTCTGCATACCTGTAAGAATACTCAAGAATCCTAGAAGCATCAACAACAAGGCCCTTTTTCAGTCCACCAAACCATAACAGGATCTCGGTATGCCCAGACGTTCTTAATTGTGGTAGGATATAAAGATATGAACTTTATAGTTATAACGAGTTAGTTAGAGTGTTCTTCAGTTGTCATGATTTTTGTCATGTTAAATTGACACATTCTCAGGTATCGTCTTTGGTTTATAATAGACATGCGCATGAACTTGAGAGCTCTCATGGGTTTAGTGACAACCAAGTTATTGGAAACGGCGTATCCAAGACATATTTATGGGCATAATCTTCACTTCTACTCTATAAACCGGTTGCTTTCTCAAAGCAAAGAGTCCTGTTACTGGTAAGCACATGTCATAAGCTTGAATTCGCAAAAAGATTATCATTACATAATTCCCATATCTAACTATTGTATTTGAAAACTTGTGTCGGATATATGAGAAAGGAAAGAAGTGAATATTGAAAAATATCCCTGATCAAAACTATAACAACAATGCATCAAGTACCGGTATGTCACTTTTGGTTTAATTTTCTTATGTTTTTGTCAAGAAGTGAATATTGAAAAATATCCCTGATCAAAACTATAACATAGTTTAGGAGCTTTATTATTTTTCATTAGTTACATCCCCAAAGTTCGTGTAATCAGCTAAAGACATTTATTATAGGATAGTTTGAGTGAGTGATATTCGGGTAACTTTTAATCTCAAATGGGTCATATAAAAATATCTGTATGAAAGAAAAGTGGTGGACTGGGAAAACATTCTTAAACTCTCTTTTTACTACATAAACCTTAATTTTGTTAAAAAGGGGGTATAAAGTTTCTCGAAATGACTCTCAACAGGAAATTTATATTTCAAATAAATGTTTGAACAAGGAAAGGATTCCGAAATTGAAGAAAGGGGTAATTATTGCCTACAATGCTTTAGGTAGTAATGAATAAACAGATTGTTGTTGATGTTTGTAACAGTAGACACATACGAGGCGGATTATAACATGCTCTTTCAATCTAGGGTGGGATTCCTTTTGGAATTGTAATTAGACTATTACTGAGTTAACAAATGTTAGTTTCACCAATGTGACTAAAATTATTGGGAAAGTTATTGCATATATGTCTTCTAAAGTGACTAAAATAATAAAAGTTATGGGTTGTTTGATCGAAAGATAAAGGGATAGCCCAGCGGAAGTCTGTTGCAGTATTTTGTGCTATTTTCTTCACGCTTCTATGAAACCCTAACATTTTAGTTGCATAGTTCGCGCTCACTATAATCATAGGATAAAGGGTTATTTTATGTGAGCCACCTAAGAACAAAGCACCATATGTGAGTACTTGCTTATTCTAATCCTATTTTTGGTTACAATATTCTCAGATATCGAAAACATATACTTTATAAAAAAAAGGCAGCCAAGATACTTAATCATCATAAACAAGATATCACATGAAGCTCGCCCTCCCATCGGGCATTCATCGGACATATTGATTTTCCATTTTTTTATCAACTTATGCTATATATCTGTTTCATTCATTCATTAACTATTCTGATTGTCCAGGATTTAGGCGTACGGTCAATTACATTTCAAGGCACCACCAGCTGATGGCATGACTCGACCACAAGGAGCGACAGGTGCAGCAGGAAGTGAGTCTTTTACGAGCTTTACAGTTGGTCCAACCGATGTCTGTGGCCACGTGGTCTGCTAGAAAGGAAACATGAGTATTATCAGCTTGTGAAAAAGTCCTAAAAAAGCCAACACGGTTTTTTGCCAAAGCATCACATGAACCAGAACTGAGGGTTCAATTCATACATCTTATAGATACCGATATGAAAAAGTATACAAGTACATTTCAGATTTAACCTTTTGGATACCTGCAATCTAGCACCTTGGATATTATGATGTGGCACCAGATGAGAGTTGAGGTAAAGATTGATTGAAGCTCTGAATAAATCATGATAAAGTATTGCAATCTAATGTTATCAAGTAGTAAATAATATGAATCCTAAATATGTGCATACCTGATATGTTGAAGTAGATAGAACACCAGGCCCAGGATAGAGATCGGAGGGGGGGCACCTTGGCCACCATGCGAACCACCCTTAAGTATTATTAAGGATCAGCAAATTAGTTTATCCTTCAAGCTATAGTGATCGTAAAAACTCTTTTAATAACATTAAAGGATGACTAATATATCTAAGTTTGTTATAGTATCATATCTATTTTAGATAATTTTGAATTACCTATATTAACACTTTTAATAAGAGTAGTGGTTGGCCTTGAACTTGAACCAACAAAAGTTTAAACCATATATAGCAATCTAGGGAATTAAGTTAATATTACTAATAAGATGGTAGCAACAAGTGTTTTATTAGAGAGTTGTAACTCTGTTTTAGTGATGTCAAGAGGGCAACTTTGACTAATATGCATAAACACAATCTGGAATGTTAGAATAATTAACTTATATAATCTAAGAAAACTATGTAGAATTTTGAAGCATTCGAGGACACTGAAAAAAATTTAACCCATTTGACCGACATGCTTTTCGACTAACCTTTTAATTATGCACGCTTGGGTCGTTAGAATTATTACACAAACCGAATTATGCCCATTTGACCGACATGTTGATATTTGTTTACAGGTACTTCACAAGAGGAGCAAGAGGTTGTTCGTAGAATATTAGATACACAAAAGCTCAAGCCATGATTCTAGAAACTTTACAAGAGAACCACTCCATGCAATTTGGTTAGTCGAAAGAGGAAAAGGCCCGAGATACATTTCAGCAGAATAGTTTTTTTTAATTTTATGTCTCTTTCGTTAAGTTATATCAGTTTGAAACTCACTTTGGTTTTATCAAGTACAGATGTATTTGATGAAGGTTTAAATTGGGCTAGCCTACTTGGTTATATTTGCAATAATAGTTCAAAATATTATGATTCGGTCTACCTGGTTATGGTTATGCCAAACACCCTTAAACTTCACAGGATTGATCAAGAACGACTGCTCCGTGTATAGGGGAGCAACCCTTGCAATTTTTATGTTGCAAATCCAGGAAGAAGATGGTTAAAAATGTTGACCTCTTGACAAATTTGAAATTGGTTTAAATTTGAAGGGTCAAATAAATAAATTGGACGTTCAAGCGTATGAGTTAATTCGAACAGTTGTGTAATGTACACCAAACTTTGGTTTATGTGTAATAAGTTAACATTTAAACTATGCATACTAAAAAGTTACGATCCGATGTGTGTATAAACTAATATGTGTATACATTAATAATTTTATCTCTAAAGATTTGCTTTTAAGTTAATGGGTTTGACAATAAAAGTCAAACTTGAATTTCATAAGCTAATGGATTTGACCACAAAATTCTTATGGTTTATTTAAAAAAAAATAAAAATAAAAATAAAACTGCTAAAAAGCGTTTAATACAACCAATAAACAATTTTGAAGGTGTTTGTGATTATATATAAAAAAGTAACTTATTTAATAACCATCAAGCCAATAAAGGAAGGGAAGGGAAGCGAGATGTAATACATAGCAAGCAAAGAAGAGAATAGACGTGAATCGTTGCAAGCCACAATACGTGTCGAGGCAATAAGTGAAGTGAAGCCAACCAAGAAGCTAAATAAAGCCAGCCAAAAATGTGTAGCAATCTAACTCCAACTTTAACTTTATAGTATGATGTCCTGATTGTGTAGGGGACAGGTTTTAGCATGATTTAGGAACAAAGCAATTAAGCAAGCCACATGGTCAAGTATATGATTTACATGAATCTCACCCACCCCTTCTGCAAATTTGTTTTTATAGAATTCAACAAAACAGTTTATAATAACAAATTGGTAAGAAACAAAATTACATTTAGATCATAACGAGCAGGTTAGCCCGCGCGTTGCTGCGGGGATGCGACTTCTTTTTCCAGAACTTGTAACCATAACATGGTATTTTACATAAAGTAACAAATAATAGTTTCTATACTTATTTGATCATTTGAATAGATCAGACCACATTGTAGTCTACTAAAAAGGCTAAGTAGCCTTGTATGTAAATTGTCAAAGCATGCCATGGCAATCAAGACACTGAAATCCCCATATCAACATACATCTTTTCTGTCATTATAGAAATAGCCATGCAATAAAAGCATGTAATACATTTGGAAGGTTTTCTTATGTTTAAAAAAGTCCAGAAACCAAAAGCTGAAATCATTGATTGGCACTAACTCCGCGAACTTGTTTGATGCATTTGTAATGTACCCCTTAAATCTTTCTTAATGGGATTCAAACCTACAAAAAAAGAAATCAAAGTCCGGAGAAGTGTGCAACGGTTTGTTGCCCTCTTTGATACCTATGCCATATTTCTTGCATCATTTGCAGGATCATCAATTAGGGTGATAAAAAATCATTAGCTAATTCGTTTATATCTAAAGCTTCGACCTATTTCCAAATCATAATTTTCTACAGCAAAACACACTCAATCATTAGTTTCTCTGTTTCTAGCTATTCACTACTATCACGTAATCAATTCTAAGTGCACATTGAAATGTTACATGCTTGTACTGATTTTAATTACATGAGCACATTAAAAGTAATTTAATCATACATATAATATAAGGCCAGAAAAATAGGGTTATAAGATTACACATCTTCCAATAAGATAGCTACTGCAACCAAATGAAAAATAGCAAATACACTATGTACAATTCACTTTTCAAATATACGATGCATACAATTTAGCTTTCAAGTCTTCTATTAAGCTGGTTTACTTATGTCATTATGTGCTTAAGAACATGCTATCGACACCAAAATGGTTGCTTAAGTACGCTATCCAAACAACTCTTAATAACATGTCATGACGCCAAAATGGGTGTTGAAATTAAGCTATCCAAAAAGGCCCTAAGAACAGGTGAAGACGCCAAATGGCCGCTGAAAATAAGTATCCAAACAGCCCTTATTGACAGAAAAACTTTTAACCAAACAATCTATCTTTTACCACAAAAAGAACACAACCAAATGGATCGTCTTTTGACAGCAACCAAACATTCTATTTTTACAGAAAAAAATAGCAGCGGAAGAAAGAAATATCAGCTAATCAGTAGCGGCGGGGGCATTTTGGATTTTCAGAACATGCATTTACATTCCAATTTCATTAATGGAATACTGGATAACTAAAATCTTACCCTTACAATGTGCCCGAGAAAAAAAATAACAAAAACCAAAAATGAAAACAATTTTTTACCATTAAAATGCATGAGCAAGTTATGATTATATTTTACCCTGATTAACGGAAGTTTAGACGCACACCAAATTCCACCACATTCATATCTTCCATTTCTGCCATCAAGTCTACCAAACTTACATATGCTATTATTCACACATTCTACTGCCACTGACAAAATATAATCCACAAAATCAAAATTAGGTAAAAGCTCATCACCATAAGAGATACGGTAAATATAAATATAAATGATAATAACAACACACCTCTAGAAATTGATGGAGAAGAAGCCATTTGTTTACCAGGAATATAATATAACACTCTTTCGGTTGTTTCTTATCGTTGTTGTCAAATCCTGTGTTGTTACCTGCACGTGAAAAAATGAATCAAAATTTATACCATTCATGTTAACGGGTATGATTACATACCTGGAAAAGTCCAACACCGATGCAAGCAATGACACTTTTTTGGGGATAGACTGAGCATAGCCAATAAGTGGACTAACAGACCACCCGATGGAGCCATACTGCAAACTCTACTTGGAATTAAGGGGCCCATTATCATTTAATGCGAGCAACACAGCCTAAGCATGCCGGCCCATAATCGGCATTTGTCAAAGTCGCTTTCGATCCTCTCCTTGGCTCCATACCAGTCACTTCAAATTAAAAAAATAGACATCAATAGAAATCACGATTGATGATACATGACTAAGTTGAAGTTTAGAAGCTAGCCACATTAGAAGTTTCAAAGCATGAACACACCCAATTAACCAACACACTCAACCGAGTCACTGAATGAAACAATATTTTTCTATTTTGTTATAAAAATAACTTTAAGAGTTATATATAATTACAATATAATCTTTTTCCCACTTGGCCCGTTGGAGATAAAGCATAACCCGATACAACCTTGGTCCATGATGACCCCTATGCAAACATCAGACTTCCATTTCTTGTTGAACCAAATGGTTTAAAACCCATCATTTATTCAGGAAATTAACAGAAAAAGAAGAAAAAAAAACAATTGTCTGTTGTTAGGTTTGTGTTTGCACATTTATATTCAGCTACCAGCACCACCACTAATAATGAGTACTCCATAAGAAGTGATTACTTGTCTATGAATCGTGTTGGCCCTCTTGTGAATTGTGATCGAAATCTGAGGTGTCAAAGATGAAAAAGACCAGATAAGTTAACCAATAAGGCTATTCTTTTTATCTAAGGTAAATGAGTTGTGTTTTATTTTTGATAACACTTACCTGGATTTGTTCTTTATAGTGAGTTATACATAAACTTCACGACCCTTGAGCGTATGCTGCCCATGCCAAGCTACAACATCCCACACCTATAACAAAAAGTTAAAATTTATACATATCAGGAAAATCCTAATATATATCGATATTCAATAAGAATCAATTTAACACGCAATCATGTTCTCTCCTTGCGCTACTGGACGACTTCCAATTAACTAAAAAGAACATAGAGTGGCTATAGTGACGCCTTTCCACCTTGTTTACAGTCCAATCGATTTATGTGCCAACTAGTTTTTTGTTATTTCATAAAATTTTGGAATAGCATGGAGGGCATTTAGGTATAAGTATAATACAATATAATTATGATTTCATAATACTATTTTATCGTATTATGAAATCAAAACTTTCTATAAGCTCAAAACTTTCTATATGCTACTTGAGTTTGAGGGTACTATACAGAAACTTACATAGCCGTTGAACTTCCTAACAGATTCCTCAGCTTCTTTAAAGCCAAAACCCCCACTTCTTTTGGTAACTCTGTCATAGATAACTTGCAATAGACATTGGCTTCAGTACAAATTCTAATCTTAGAAAATCAAAATAAGCCCTAAAACAGTACCAATAAGTAATTCCCAAAATTAAAACATGTTGCATTAAAATACATCAAAATTAGGTCTAAAACAGTACTGCTGCCACACACCAACAAAAATTTTGATGCAAATACATGAAAAAGTTATTTTCTTTTACACATTTATCATGAATATACATTTGAATTAGGTGTGATTAGACTCAAAACCGGATGTTTCGGCCAAATGTTAAACGACTTACCAAGTACTGGCCACAACCGCTATAGATTTTAATCTCACAACTAATATGTATCTCTTATTAAAAACAACAAAAATTAAAGAAAAATAAGAAGCTAAACAACCTTACCACACTTCCAATTCTCTCAGGCCTTTCATCAAACATGTTGTAGGTACAACTCCATCTACAATTTCTACACCATTGACCACAACCACAACATAACCCCTTTTTCCCATTGTTTATCCATCGTCAACCACATTCGAACTCCTCATCTTTCACTATTCGTGTTACAAAAGAGCATAACACAATCATGATAGATTATTGAAACCCATAACTAAAGGTAAAACTGAAACCTTCAAAAAAAATCTTTGAAAGAATTTCTGATAATGTATTCCAAAACACAACTAAATGAAATCACTTACATGCAATATTATTGTGTTGGAAACAACCGCAGCTGATGAACTGGTTGGTGATCAACAGCTCGTCCAATAACTGAAACCCAAATCTTGTGTTTTGAATTTTATGTTTAAGGAAAAAATCTTGGGTGCAAAATTAGTTTGATTAATTGATTAAGGTAGAATAACTTACCCACAACTATGAGCGTTAGGATGATTCGTCCTCTTCATCTTCATATGTGGATCTGATGGGGGTATTGTTCCATGAATTTGGAAAATGGGTTTGGTTTTGTATATTGGTTTTAATATCTTGGTTGTTTTTCAAGAATGGAGAGTGTTCATGAATCTTCTGGTTGGTGTACACTTGGTATAGTTTTCATGGTAACGTACAGAGATTAAGGATTTGTTTAGTTTCCCAACATCATCGTACAAAGATTAACCGGTCTTAGGAAGTCATTACAGGTAAACGGGGCATGAATAGTTGCTCTACTATGACACAAAGGCGAATAAAATTTTGACAGCATGCGAGTCCATTAACTAATGGGCCTCGTGATTCTAAACCCACAATGGAACCACCAATCAGCAAGCATATTATCTTGTAACGGACTCCCTAAAATTTCGCTAATGATCCCGTTAAATTTTGGGTTTTAGTATATCTTATAATATTAACCAATTTAGATATATAAACTACAAGTGTTTAACAATATATTACATGAGACTCGCCCGGCCATCGGCCGGGTCATGAAGCTAGTATGTATATATACATATACATCGATACATATATAAATAAATAAATAAATTATAAAAAAAAAATTATAAATAAATATTTGGATAAATAAAATATATATATATATATATATATATATATATATATATATATATATATATATATATATATATATATATATTATATATATT
>LBNU01005575.1:31494-43299 GCA_014162995.1 Artemisia annua | reverse complement strand
TTGAATTTATTCGGTACTCTATTTTTTTCTTGTCAAGTCTAGATTACTCTTGTTTATACAAAATGAAAATATAAACAAACTATAATACTAAGATTATTTATCTATTTATTAAAAACTAGTTATAAGACCATGCATGCACAGGTTTCCACATAGTTAAATTTATTTTAAAATTTTAGTCTAATATACGAACATGTAAAAATTTTGCAGTGTTTAATACTTTGTAATTATAATATTACACACACGAGGTTCAGAGTTATAAGTATAATTAATAATTATATTTTAATTAAATTTGCTTGGTGTGCATTCATAAATCGTGTTTTCATTTTTTTTAGAAAGACAACAATTATATTAAGGTGTTGGGTCCAAATTTGACTCAATTACCCTGACAAGGATTTGAAAATAAAATAGCCTAACTCACTAAATAAATAGTGAGTTACTCACTGATAAAGAAATCAGTGAGTGTCGTATAACCTTAAACATCGTATAAGTCACTATGTGAACAGTCACTTAGTGAGTTACCTTCAGGATGTTCGGACTGAGTCTAATAAGAAAGACTCGTCATTCAATGAGGCGGTACTCAGTGAATGATCCCTGAGTCAAAGAAGAAGGTAATGGAGTCAGTGAGTGATGACAGTAACTCACTGACTCCCTGAAGCTATCTCTGAACAAACATGCTCCCTGAGGCATTATGACAGCAAGTACAAAAAGAGAGTCAAAGCAAAGTACAAGAATTACCATAGAAGTGGGAATATCAGTTATGACAATTTCAAAAGGATGGTTGTCACTTCTCCAAAAGAGGAAGATGAAGAGGGACCACTAAAAGTGGATGACAACTCACCATCACATGTTGTACTTTGTATTTTGTAGCTATATATATGTATGTTTGTAATAGAGATAGTCATGGATTCTAAACAAACACAATAATACTTAGTATTAGTTGATAGAATCATCCTCTCATTGAATCTCAAGCTTAGCTTGGATCAATGAGAGTTTATTGTCATTCTAACGGGGATAATAAACCAAAATTATCCCCGTAAAGAAGCTGAAGATGTTATCATATAGTCATGTAGGAATTGAGTAATCTTGCAACTTTTATTCATTATTATTAATGAAGTTCTAATTTATGTTTATCAAGATTTTCACAATTTTCATGGACCATCATAAGGACAACAAAAACAAATTGTGCATCTATAAATTTTTGGTATTACAATCAAATTATTTATCATTGCCCGTATTTTAGTTTTTAACCCGTGTACCACCGGGTATTAAACGGGGAGTATGTTCGGACAATGACTATAACTAATAATAATATCTCAACTATATTTTCTCGGATTTGAAAATATGATCAACTTTGTTTAATAATTTTATTGTTTGAGTAGTTTAATTTGATATTTTAACATAATTCAAATTTATTGAATATAAATTTATATATCCTATATCTAATTCGTGCATATACTCAATAACATGTAGACTTGCGTTGATTGTGTTTAAAGTATTACTCACAATTTAAAATAATAATAAAAGTTTATAATAATGATGATGATGATAATAATAATAATAATAATAATAATAATAATAATAATAATAATAATAATAATAGTTGTTGATAAAAATAAAGTTTAAAGTATATGGAGTTTTTGCTAAATAATTTTTTTTTAAATTATAAAAATTGAGTATTCTTCACTTAAGTCCATAATTTTTATTTAAAATTAGCCCTTTTTAAAAAGTTTGAGGTTTGATTATAAATTTATTAACAAATCAAAATATAATGTATATTTACACTTACGTCCAAAGTTTAAAAAAATCACAAGGCCATGCGTATTTTTAATTTTTTTCTCCACCAAAATTTTCATAAGACTGATCAAACTAATTCATTTTTCACTTTTATTAGCTAATAGAAAACTCGATTTTTTCAGTTGAGCTCTTATTGAATAATTGGAAAATTCATTTGTTCAAATCATATATTCTCTTATTCTCCCTGTCTCAATATATTCTCTTATTCTCCCTGTCTCAAATTAATAGTCAACGTTTTCTTTTTGGTATGTACCAATTTGACTTTCTACTACTCCCTCCTTGCCATATTAAGTGTCCACAATGGTATATTTGATTGTCCCATATTAAGTGTCCATTTCAATAAATGAAGAAATCTTGATGACTAAATTTCCATTGATTAACAATCATTTGTAATAATTTATTTCACCTAAAAATTTGTGCTTTTATATTAATTGAGGGTATAATTGTCATTTGGTTAACAATCAATTATAATAATTTATTACACCTAAAATTTGTGCTTCTTTTTTACGGACACTGAATGTGGGACGAAGAGAGTACTATATATAGATATGGAAGTTTGATAGAGTTTACCAATATTACGAACTTAAAAAAAAAGAAATTGAGTAATTAGCTAAAGGTAAGACCGTCATTTTATCAAAAGTAAGAGAGAGAAAACCGTAAAAATTATATTTTTCAATGTTTTTGACAAATTAATGTTGCGGGTTGGTGCGGTTTTTGATAAAAACCAACCCGCATCTGCAATTGCGGATTTAAAAAAATGAAAATCCACATCCGCGCAGTTTTGCGGTTTCAGTTTTGCTGTTTATGCGATTTTACAGTTTGGTTTTGCGGGTTTTAGTGGTTTTTTGGGATCAAAGTTTTATTTACTTATTTATTTATTTTTTCAAATTATAATTTTTGGTGTATATTTATTATAGAATAAAAATATCATAAGGTTACATGATGTGTTGAAATATATATATAAAATATTGTGTATTAGTATTAAATTATAAATCAATACAATAGTAAAAGTCAAATGAGATGAAGAGTTTATAAACTTTGATGATAAATTGAAAGAAAAATAAAGTTATATTACCTAAAAACTGAGATAATAATTAACCATTAAAATGGGTTTGAAATAATTTATTATAAAAGTATAAATAAAAGCATTTTATCATAAAAAAAAGTATAAATTTTAGTGTGTTGTTCTAAAATTAAAAAAAAAAAAAAAAAAAATTGAATATGACGGAGTGGTGCAGTGCGGTTATTTTGGTGCGGTTTTTCGGTGAAAACCTAACCCGTACCGCAAAATGTCGTTTTTCTATTTTCAAGAACCGCACCGTCGGTTTATATCGTGGATCGGTTTTTGCAGTTTTTTTGCGGTTTGCGGATTGCGGTGCGGTTTCTGCTCACCCTAGTTTTTGTTGCGGAACAATAATTTTGAGATGGACGAAGTATTATGTAAGAGATGTAATTTGATATAGTATTTGAGGATTTCTTTTTTCTTTTCTTTTTTTTCCTTTTTTCTTTAAAAAAAAAAAAAAAAAAAAAAAAAAAACGATAATTTTTAACTATCACAATATGTTTAACTCACATGTGCTAAGTAGCACTCGAACCAACGATCATTTGATTGGGGAGCTTCTCACACAATATGAGATACGTTTGGGACACAATCATTTTAAAGAGAAGTAAAACAATCCATAGACAATAAATATCGAATTATCCCTTAATTAAACGAGGCATTCAGAACCCGTGCTACGCATGGGCTATCGCATTCTTTTGGATGATGTTGAACCTTCGGTTGATGGAGAATAGGATTTGTTAGGTGGTTTCATTTGCGTTTAGGTTTATGTACTTTGGTTTAATCTATCATATTTGAATGGAAATTGTATGGATGTATTATGTAAAATTTGGTAAATTTTGTTATTATTTATTTTGTAAATTGTGATTGTATCATATTTTTTGTAAATACCTCTTTGTTTTGTAAGTTTTGATAATTATAAGTTGAAGGGTTGAATATGTTATTACTAAGTTCATGTATGAAAGCTATTTGATATTTCTGCATGGGAAAATAAACCATCTCTGCAAATTAATTGCTCACTTAACTTTTGTAATCATGAATCACGACTATTGGTATGAATCTCAATACATCTATAATTACCTTTAATCTCTTCTTTTTTATACTTAATTTTTCACCCAAATTAATAATTTGTACCCTAATCATTTTTTCAATGGCAACTGATGATCAAACTCTCCTTCTCACTGAACTTAAGATCTCAAGAACTACACAAAGCTTTCAAGTTTCTGTATGGTCATGAGCATGTTGAAGAAGAAGTTTTCATAAGGTTTCTTGGAGAAAGACGCAATGAACTTCAATCCACAATCCAACAAAAAACAGCTCGATTGGCAGAGTTATGGTCTTTGAATCATGATGAAGAAGAGTCTGCTGGGGATGTGTATGATTGTGAACATACNACTACACAAAGCTTTCAAGTTTCTGTATGGTCATGAGCATGTTGAAGAAGAAGTTTTCATAAGGTTTCTTGGAGAAAGACGCAATGAACTTCAATCCACAATCCAACAAAAAACAGCTCGATTGGCAGAGTTATGGTCTTTGAATCATGATGAAGAAGAGTCTGCTGGGGATGTGTATGATTGTGAACATACGGTTCTGGTCAGGCTGCGTGGGAGGTTGGAGGTGATTGGCAGAGTTATGGTCTTTGAATCATGATGAAGAAGAGTCTGCTGGGGATGTGTATGATTGTGAACATACGGTTCTGGTCAGGCTGCGTGGGAGGTTGGAGGTGATTACTGCTCTCTTGATCGAGCTTCGTCAAGGGTTGACTGAGAAAGAGGAGCACATCTCTATTCTCGAAGTTTATGATTAGTTCTTTGTTGGTGGTTGCCTCTTGTTGTTTCTTTTGGTAGTCTTTTGCTGTTAGAACCCATGTTCAGTTGTTTTTAAGGTGATGATGTAATGAAAATGATGTAATCATTTAATCTAAGTTAATGAAAATGGTATTTTAAGTTTATTTTTATTTGTGTATTTAATTTTTTTTCTTTAGTTACTTTATACAAAAAAGTGTGTCTCTTTTCTCTCACACATAGAGTAGTCAACACACAGTAATTTTAACACAGTCGATTACAAATTAGGGTTTTGATTTTCGCTGAATTTGTATATGAATGATACTCAGTGGCTTATCCCTTCAATAAGGTTTACTAAGTGTGCTTGTTTCCAAATTTGTGAGTTATAGGTATATATGGAAATTTTGAATTTTTGATTTGTTTAGTGTTGTAATAGGAGGATGCATTTGGATCAGTAGGTGTGTCTATGTTGAAATGTTTAGTTTATATTAGTTCTTAGATAGTTAGATAGTATGGATTTCAAAGTTTTGGTTGAAAGTATGAAGTAAATCTCAGTTTACGATTGAATTTTGTGAATGTGTTTTTTATTAATTTGTTTATGATTGTTTGTATCTTTTTCATGTTGCTTATGTTTAAATAAAGAGGTGTTCATTGAATTTGATGTTAAGTTATTGAAGAGAGCGTTTTTGAATATATATAAGTGAGATTTAAGCGAAAAAGAGTGGTAATAGTGATAGTGTTAATTGGTTTAGAGGTTACAGACGTTTATTGCAACTTATTTTTTCCAATTTCATAAAGAAAGGCTCAGCTACTTCTTTGATTAGATTTTATCATTCATCGTGTCCAAATTTAAAGGAAAAAACTCATCTTAAATATCTCAAACAGAAATATAATTATTAATATAAGTTGTTGAAAGTTTCCTTGTAAACAATATTACGGGTTCGACCCTTGAATTCACCTTCTTTATCTCCCACCATTAGTATCTTTAAACCATTTGGGGTTGTAACCCTGGACGCTGCGATATAAAGTTGTCCGTGACTGAAAACGGGATTTGGCAGATAGACGCCTACATGTGTAAGTGACTGCCCTTGACTCTTGTTAATAGTCATTGCGTAACATGGTTTCACTGGAAACTGCCTGCGCTTCATTACGAATGGCCATTGTGTTTGTGTACTTGTTTGTGTTATTCTTGGTATTAAGACGGTTTCTCCAATCTTTGAACCTGTTAGAATTTTTGCACGTAGGACAAACTGGCCTAGATCAGTGATGATTAGCCTTGTTCCATTACATAACCCCTGTGCTGGATTCACATTCCGCAATAGCATTATTGGTAGGTCTGTTTTTAAATTTAGCTCGTGGGATGGCATCCCTTGTAAATTTAGCGAATTTAAAAACTCTGTTGGGTATAGATTCTGTTGATACAACTGATCAGTGGATTCTTTGCATACTTCATCTGCACTCTTGTAGGTAATAGTTTTTCCCTTTAATTGTTCAAACATGTATGCGTTAATAGCATCAGCGTCATCATTTCTTGGTGTTAGTATTGCTCGTTCTTTGGGATACTCATCTTCAACTTGTCTAGTAGTAAAATCAGGAAATGTTGCCTTAACTATCTGAGCAATAGGAGTATTGCATGTTTCGATAATGAATTCCTCGGGAATCTCAATCCAAGTAGGCTCATCTTCCTCTTCTTTGCTTATTGCTAGCAAGTTTCCATCGCCCAACTTTAAAACCCATCTGTTGAATTCTTGCTTTCTTGAATTAATTGAACCATCCGGTGAAATTTCATTTACTCTCATGCTGCGTGTCAGTGTGAAAACTTTGCAAAACTTCCACAAATGTGAACGATTTATGCATGCCTGCACTACTTCTTGCCGTTTGCCTTTTGTGATGACTGGTAGTATTTGTCTGAAGTCACCTCCAAGTAACACTGTGAGCCCACCAAAGATTTTTTCTCTTTTTTCTTTGTTTTCGTACCCTAATATATCTCTTAGCGTTCTGTCCAGCGCTTTAAAAGCATACCTCTGAGTCATAGGGGCTTCATCCCATATTATTAGCTCAACCTGGTGTAACAACTCTGCTAAGTGCGTATTTTGTTTAATCCCACATGTGCTATTTTCCATTAGCTCAAGTGGGATAACAAATCTACTGTGAGCGGTTCTACCTCCAGGAAGTAGCAATGACGCGATTCTTAATTAAATATTTTCAATTAATCATAACTTTAATAATGTAATTGTTAATTTTTCAATAAAGTATATAGAATTTTATGAAAGGTTTACCTGAAGATGCAACAGCTAACACAATCTTTTTTTCTGATCTTAATCGTGAAATTATTGTTTTATATAAGAATGTCTTTCCTGTACCTCCGGGTCCGTAAACAAAGGAAAACTCCCCTTTTTTAAAATGGACTGATTCAATTACTTGCTCATATATTAATTTCTGCTCGGGGTCTAATAACGAATGCAGCTGATCATGTTCAATCTTACTTTCTTTTGAATCAAAGTCGAGTGCTTCTCTAATCAAACGATTATCCAAATTAGTTAGGAGGTTTCGGTTAGGTTGTGGAAGATCAGGGAAATCTTTTAAAGATCTCTCGTTTCTATTCAACAACTGCTGAATTTCTATCAAGCAATAGTTTTTTATTTGTTCCTCCGTTAACTCTAACTCAGGATAGTTGAAAACTTTACGCTTGTGGTGTAAGATATCTTCTGACAAAACCTCCCATGTTTCTTCCCAAAGCTTTAATGGTTTACTAACATCGCAGAACAACAAAATTGTTACAAACAGGTCTCGTAACTTAGGACCCAATGTCCAGAAGCTTGCCTCAGTTATAGCTTGTGTCCATTCCTTGTCGTCATTGAGAAGGCCGTATGCGAAACATACTTCTTTAAAAGTTCCATAGACCTTTTTGTTAACAGTCATTAACTTTTTAAAAGATTTAGGGCCTCTGACCACATTTAGCAACATTCTGAGATAGTACCGCTCCCCTGAAGCTGGGCTTGTGTAAAAAATCCGGCCAATACTTTTTTAGTTTTCGTTCTTTCCATACCTTTAGTTGTTCGTGCCACACATATTTTTTTGGTAATTCAGCATAGGTGAGCTTTCTGGCTGCTTTATCTCGTTTGTTTAACTCAAACCACTCTGTAAACATCGTTCTCTTGATATCTTCCCTTTGAAGAAGTGCCGGTAAACTCTGTGAATTACGTAATGTGATTGAGTTTTGATTTGGTAAGTGGAAGTTTAGCTTCATGACTGATGGATAAAAGTAATGGATATCGAAAGAAAAGAGGCGCCACACTGCCTCACATGGTGCTAAATACCGACAATTTAAATAGCTTGTGATCTCATCAACTGCATTGATTCTTTGCCCCCCCCCCCCCTCATCGTTTTTTGTAACCACATTCTCTTGCACCACAATAGTTGCTCTATCTGGCCCTTTGTTTAAGTACTTTAATAAGTACTTTATTGCTTTAGATCTGTTGCACCATTCAACGTTTATGTGTGCCTGATATTTTAACAATAGATATCGATTGTAAGGAACGACATTTCTGTTATCATAAGTAAATTTGCCTTTCAAAGCAAATACTTTTGTGTCTCTTCGTCGATAAACAGGGTACCCATCTTCATCCACCATTGTTTCTTCATAGAATGATTTCGGATAACGTTTTGTACATTTCCCTTCAATTGTGCATGGGGCATATTTTGCGTCTTTACTACATGGACCATGCAACATATACTCACTGACGGCTTTGTAGCCTTCTGGATCATTCGTTGGACATGGCAGTTCTGCAGATATCATATTATCTAACTGATTTCCAGTTTTGCATTTGCAATCTTCTTCCAGCCACAGGAGTATATTTGCATGTGGGAGCCCTCGTTTTTGAAATTCAATTACATACATCACTGCAAGTATATATTTTAATAAAATTTAGTGTTCTTTGAAAAAGTAGTATGTGATTGTAAATAATTATTGTATAATATATTATTAGTTACCTGCACAATGTGGTCCAAATATATGGTTTTTTGTTAGATCATCCAATAGCTGAGTTAGCTTCATTTTGAAAACACGCGTCCCTATTTCTGGCCGATCATGTGCTTTTTGTCCTGGTATAAATGCCAACATTTCATCAATTTCTGGCCATTTTGGATTAGATGTGAATGTGATAAAAAGATCTGGATTCCCATAAGTACGACACAGAGCCATTGCATCTTGGTAGTTTTACATCATATAACGTGGTCCGCCAGTAAAACTTGAGGGTAAGACAATCCTTTTTCCAAGGCCTGCTGCATCTGTGTCTTCCCTTATAACTGCGTCTTGCAAATTATGATACAGATCTACTCGTAACGTGTCTTGGTTATGCCTGTTCCATTTTAGTCTTTGTTCCTCAACTGATGCGTATGCGTCTACTAAAAATTGCTGGAATAACCTGCCCCCTTTAAGTAAAGTGTTGGCTTGGTTGTTTCGACTGTGAATCAAATATGCGTAATATTCCTTCATTGAAACATATCCACGTTTACGCTTGTTTTTACCGTCATTGGAATGATATGGTATCTTCTCGTGATATCCATCTTCTCCATATGGGAATAACAAAGGATACTGCAATGCCATGTAGGATGGATGCAATTCTGATATTCGGGTTTTACCTGTTGTTTTGCAATTAACAATGATATCCTTTGTAGGAATACCATCTCCAAAATCATTAGTTATCAGAGCTGCTACTTCTGATACAGTTGGAGCGTTATACTGCTTTGATGTTCTTCTCTCACTAAGTAAACGCAATTCAAAGTTTACAGATTGATTAGAATGACACCAATCTCTTGCCATTCTAAATGCTTTTGCAACTGCACTCGATTCATCCAACATAGCAATCAAACTTTTGACGATGGACTCATCTACTTGATCATTTATTTCATTATTTAGGAAAGCATTCATACGATTCCTAGGTTCATTATGTGTGTCAAAGAAATATAAATGAGCATACCTTGGTTGAACTCCTTGTATAGGTAGGAGTGACCCTATTAGATGATAATTTTGCCCATTTATTCTAAATGTATACACACCCCTTCCACTATTTATTGAATGATCTATCCTTGCTCCAAAGGATGTGGATGTGAACATCCCATTATACACTCTAATTTGTTCTCTAAATTTTGCTGTTGTAGGATTTTTGAAATCAAGCAGAGTCTTTAATGGCAATGGTGGTTCTTTGAATTTCGGTAGCAAGATNAAGTAAAGTGTTGGCTTGGTTGTTTCGACTGTGAATCAAATATGCGTAATATTCCTTCATTGAAACATATCCACGTTTACGCTTGTTTTTACCATCATTTGAATGATATGGTATCTTCTCGTGATATCCATCTTCTCCATATGAGAATAACAAAGGATACTGAAATGCCATGTAGGATGGATGCAATTATGATATTCGGGTTTTACCTGTTGTTTTGCAATTAACAATGATATCCTTTATAGGAATACCATCTCCAAAATCATTAGTTATCAGAGCTGCTACTTCTGATACAGTTGGAGCGTTATACTGCTTTGATGTTCTTCTCTCACTAAGTAAACGCAATTCAAAGTTTACAGATTGATTAGAATGACACCAATCTCTTGCCATTCTAAATGCTTTTGCAACTGCACTCGATTCATCCAACATAGCAATCAAACTTGACGATGGACTCATCTACTTGATCATTTATTTCATTATTTAGGAAAGCATTCATACGATTCCTAGGTTCATTCTGTGTGTCAAAGAAATATAACTGAGCATACCTTGGTTGAACTCCTTGTACAGGTAGAAGTGACCCTATTAGATGATAATTTTGCCCATTTATTCTAAATGTATAAACACCCCTTCCACTATTTATTGAATGATCTATCCTTGCTCCAAAGGATGTGAATGTGAACATCCCATTATACACTCTAATTTGTTCTCTAAATTTTGCTGTTGTAGGATTTTTGAAATCAAGCAGAGTCTTTAATGGCAATGGTGGTTCTTTGAATTTCGGTAGCAAGATTTTACCATCCTGGCAGCACAGTGAAAAAGTAGGATTCACAGGTTTTTTATCTTTATCAATTCTCTCTTCATACCACATGGTTGCATTACAGTTATAGCATTGATAAGATGGTGGTCCAAGCTTAGCATAAGAAACAGAAACACCAATATTAAAAAAATAAGAAGTAGTAAAATTTTAAATAAGTTGGTTATTTTAAAGATCTACATAATGTGAAATTCATTTATTTTTATTTTTTAGAAATACCTGATGATGTGAGGGCTGCTTGTTTTGGTAGTATCCTTGATTCACTTGTTCTTCGTCGACCTTAAAAATCACAGATGTTGAAAGTTATTTGCATATAATTTAAAATATTGAATTAATATATAATATTTATATATATAGATAATTTAGAGCCAATTTTATGTATTTAATACCTCTACGCCTGTGGTTTGTTTGTGTAATAACCTGTTGGGATGGTTCCTCTGCAAGAACATATTTGATTCTTATTGATAATCTTATTGTAAAAATATTAATAAAATGTGCAACAAAGGATTTGTGTGATTACCTATCTGTGGAATGTCTATTAACTTCAGCCCACAATAACTTTGGTAACTTCCATCTTTGTTAACAATTGTATGTGATTGTATGATGATTTTATTGTTGAATATGTTGGAGAAAGATGAAATATTATTATCCATACCTAACTCACATTGTCTAATAGAAAGATTTTGATGCTTATGGTGATATATAGATATTTAAATATTGTATTTATAAATAGGTTCATAATTATGTAACTGAAAACTACAATTAATATGAATAGGAAAACACAGGTCTCTTTATATACAAACAGTTATTAATCTTTATTAAGAAGATTTGTAACCCACATGTCTTTTCATATGCAGGTATGCAGGCAGCTATTAACCACTACTTGGTATTTTCTAACTTCTTTACCATCTTTATGATTGTAAATTACGCTGCAATTGTTATGTTTCAATTTAGTAATAGGATGCAATACTTCTAAGCATTACAACAAAGCATACAGTTTAAGAAATAGAACTTGCAGATCAATTATTCTTTGAAATATCTACAATTTAGATTGTATTATTGATTTCATTTCTATGTATTCCAATATTGTTTAATTTCTCATTTGTGAACAACATTGATTACATTTTG
>LBNU01005575.1:5598-27089 GCA_014162995.1 Artemisia annua | reverse complement strand
AAAAAAAAAAAAAAAAAAAAAAAAAAAAAAAAAAAAAAAAAAAAAAAAAAAACCGATATACAAACATCACCTACCCAAGACCTATTTTCCAAGATCTTGAAGCCACCTTTCATCAAAAAAAAAAACCGTGCATACTCATGTCTGTGAGACGGTTTGATGCAAATATAGTTTGCATTGTAAAGCTTAAACTTATTTTAATTTAAATTATCATTCATTTGTACAATTATTGTTAGAAAAAACGTGTAACCAAATAACATTTGCTCGCCGTAAAATATAGTCACAGGGTACCCGTCGTCGCATTGCACGGTTACCCTGCTAGTTAATATTATATAAGTTCATGTTATAAGATAATATCATGTATTTTATCAGGTGTTTAGCTTTGCTTGATTTGCACTACATGGAGTCCATTTCTTTGTTCGTCTTTGCCGACTTCATTAATGAGGATTTCATTGCATTAATCTTTGCATAATTTGACTATGTTTTTTTTTTAAAAATTCTTTTACTATTCCGTTGCGAGGCTTGATATCATATGTATTTGAAACCTATGTTGACTTATTTTAATCAAATGATGTACTTTTTAAAACGACTCATGTAGGTCGTTCAATATAACTATAACTTTGGGCAATGAACGTCATGCTTTGGTTACCATTCCGCTGCGACCTGATTTGGGGGTGTGACACAAGGACTGTAGTCCAAGGACTTGTCCTCGGCAATAACCTTTCCCGATGACATATCCACGGCGAAAGTTGAAAAAAGTCTTTGGAAATTGAGGCGATTGTACTAGTGCTTGTCGATGTTCAGATGAATTCTTTTTTAGTTGGAGTTTAGTTTAGTATTCGCTCATATAAAATCTTGTATTCCCATATTTTTTTTAGTTATATCCATTAGACTAGACGGTAATTAAGTGTTTAGTATTAATCAACACAATAGTTTAGTGTGTTCACTCTAAGATGTGTGAGGTTTTAAGTTCAATTCCTGATAGGTGCAAACAACCCTTACTATGCCAACCTTCTGAAAAAAGAGGGTTACTTTTACCCGGTGTGAATCTGTGTGATGGTGGGTTCAAACCTCATGGATTAGTCGGCCAAAAAGGTCGGAAACCATAGTTAGCAATAATAATAATAATAATAATAATAATAATAATAATAATAATAATAATAATAATAATAATAATAATAATAATAATAATAATAAATAAATAAATAAATAAATAAAATAATAAAAAGACAAAAATACACCGTTGGTCCCTAAACTTTCCACGAAACATCACAGGGCACCTTAACTTTTTTTTTAGTCGCCTGGAGTCCAAAAGAGAGGTTTTTGAGGCCAAATGCGTCCCTCTGACCGTTTTCTCTTGGTCAACTTCTGTTATTTCCCCCATGTGCCTTGTACATGAGGGCAAAATGGTCATTTCATCGTTTTGGTTAATTATATTGGTGGTACAACCTTAGGGACGAACGGTGTATTTACTCAAAAAAGTTATATACCCACACTACCATCACTACCACCACCATCATCTCAGTCACCTCTACCGCCATCACCACCACCCACCATAATTATTAAATTTTTTTCTTTAATTGACAAACATCACACGTTTTCGTCGCACAGTACCAATGAATTAACTAGTGGCTGTTTCAGTTGGTCCACTGTGACTTCTATCGTGATGATATAAAGTTTACCACCAACCACCTTAAAAAAACTTTAACTTGTTGGTATTATACAATGATTAAATACGTTGGTCCATTGAAAAATATGTAATTTGCATATATACAATGATTAAATACGTTGTGTTTTTATAACGCTAATTATAATACCTGTCAATGATGTACAGTACTCACATTGATAAGTATATTATATCTCAATGATTTTCGTGTCATCTAATTAGCGTTGAATTCCTTTATTGCTTTGATTTTTGGTGTAAAAGATGCTATATTTATTTACTAGACGAGTACCCGTGCATAGCAACGGATTTTCTAGCGGCAAATAGTTAGTTATAGGTGTAATATTGTAGTTAAGTATTTTATGTAACGTTTATACATAAAACATAAAACAATCAAAATGTAATTGCAAAAAGCTGTAATATGCGATAATTCAATTCAAAGAAAAATGTTTAAAAGGTATTAAAAAAACACATAAAAACATTTAGTGAAACAGATAGAAAGTATAACTAAACAAAGCCACTTAACTCATTTAACAAATTTACAGATATTTGAATTTCAAATGAGATAGTATGAATGTGTCAATAAAAATGTTAGATCTCCTTCTACTATCACAGTTTTTTCTAAATTTTGGTTTTTCATACAAAGTCAACTTTATCAGAGGTTTAGTGAATCCTATTTCTAGTTGTTCAAAAACCGTAATCAATTTTTCATCATTTAATTGTCCTCGTTTGCAAGTCATTGGCCTTATTTATTTACCTCATTACAGTGTTTTGAAACCCGGGTGGACCCGGCGGGGTTAACCGGTTCGACCGGTTTCAGCAAAAAAAAAAGGGTCAAATAAACCCGGGTTTCTAAAACCGGGATAACCGGTTAGACCCGCCGTGAAACCCGGTCGGGTTTCGTTTTTTCAATTTTTTTTAATAATAACCCGGGTTGACCCGGCGGTCGAACCGGTTGACCCGGTCGAAAAAATAACAAAAATAATAAATTGAAAACCGGGTTGACCCGGCGGTCGAACCGGTTGACCCGGTGCCCGGTGACTCGACCGGGTCGATTTGAAACCGGGTTTTCAAAAATTGCCTCATTACATAAATTTTTCAAAAATATTAGTATTTTTTAAATGTGTAGCTACACTACAAATACACAAATGCATTGTAGACATTCGGTTATTGCTCTGCCCATATANAGACTACGGAAAAGATTGTGCAAATCAAGAACCGATTACAAGCGGCCGTGATCGTCAAAAGAGTTACGCAGATAAAAGACGAAAACCACTTGAGTTTCAAGTTGGAGATAGAGTCATGCTTAAAGTTTCAACATGGAAAGGTGTAATCCGTTTTGGAAAACGTGGAAAGTTGAACCCCCGTTACATTGGACCTTTCAAAATTCTCGCAAAAATCAGGCCGGTAGCCCACCGACTCGAGCTACCACAAGAACTCAACTCTGTACACAACGTGTTTCACATGTGTAACCTAAAGAAGTGTCTCTCGAACGAAACTCTTGCCATTACTCTAGAAGAGATACAAGTCGATGAAAGACTCAACTTTATTGAGGAACCTGTTGAAATCATGGATCGAGAAGTCAAACGGCTTAAGCAAAGTCGCATTCCTATCATCAAAGTCCGTTGGAACTCTCGAAGAGGTCCCGAATTCACGTGGGAGCGTGAAGACGAGATCAAGCGTAAATACCCTCATCTTTTCTCAACTACACCGAGTAACTCTAACTGAAAACCGAGGACGGTTTTCTTCTAAGGCGGGAAGGATGTGACAAACGGTAATTTTTCCCTAATATTTTTATAATAAATGCCAATTTATTATTACTGGACTATTTGGCTAAACATACATGAGCTTACATAACTGTTTCGGGAAGTTAACCCGCTCACTGCAGCATGCAGTAACTCACAAAACAACCTAAATTTTATTAGAAAAGTGGACTTTTCACTTTCTAACACTTACTGACATTTACTTATATAAAACGAGAGGTTATCTCGGTTTACCGACAAATGACACCGCACGCGTACCGACTTAGTAACGGCAACAACGTAATAATTAACAAACCGAGTCAATAAAGGTGTTTTTATAATGCTTCTTTAAAACGTTCACATAAACAAAATTTCTCGCCTTTGAGCCAAACTAAGGAGGCCGAAAACAACGGGACTCAGGGTTCACGCGACACCCTCTTTCGTAATAAATACCAACCTAATAATACAAAGTCTATTAAAAACTCAATACACTTTACTTTACAAAATATATATACGGTTAAAGAAAAATAAATAAATAAAATAAAAAAAAAATAAAAGGATAATAATAGTTATTATAAAATGAAACGTTAAATGGGGAATATAACTCTCACACACATCTAAATTTCACATATCTCAAAGACCAGCGCCTCTACTCTCTCTCTCTCTCTCTCACGTGAATACAGATACACGCCTTTCTCTTTTACTTTCTCCCAAAAACCAGATCTACAAACCATTAAGCCTATGAAAACCTCAAGACTCTTCAACAAAAGAGAAGGGAATCGACTGCTGTTCCTCGATTATAGCCTCAAGGAAGCGGCTTAGCACTATTTTCCTCTTCCAAAGCGAGTCACAAGATATCATAAGAAGACCCAAAGCTTGTTTTTAATCCATTTATAGTTATGGTCGAGTTTCGAAATAAAAAAGGTAGGTGTTAGGATTTCTATTGTATTTTCTTTTTATTCAAATCCGACCCATAGTGGCACACATCCAATCCTCGGTGTGGTGCTGCTTGGGCTCAAGATTGACTCCATCTTTTGATTTATCCATCTTCAAAGTATTGTAAGAAACCTTGAACCTTTTATTAGATCTATTTATTTTCGAAGTATATATGTTTGTGTATTTTACAATGTTATTGTTAATAGATTCGATTGGTTTTCATCTTTGTTGCTATGTTATAAGTTGTTCTAAAAGTGGGATTAGTGGTTGGTTAATAAAGCTGTACATATTTTGTTCACTTGCGACTTGGTTTCCATCTCTAATTGATGTGGTTAATTTTCGGTGTCGATCGGCCTAAATCCGTGAACATGTGAATAAGTATATATTCTTTTTGTTGTTGATGTTTTGTGTGGCAAGAGTGATTAAACTGAAACTAAAAATAGGATTTAAAAACCTGAATATTGGCTCATGATGGAAGTGTTTATCATAATTTTTCTTGTCAAACTTTGAACTGGGTGAGGTTGGTTTCGTCGCGAGTTGAAACCCACTGTGGTCGAGCCACAGTGGTGAGCTTTTGGAGTTGCTACTTGTACCTTTGGCCACAAGAATACGACACAGAAATGGGTCTTGTTTTAGGTTTGATTATTTGATTTGCTTGTGATATGATCATTGGCTATTTAAGATTTTAGATTATCTTTGGTTACGGGTCAAAACCCACTGTGGTTGAACCACAGTGGATGGGTTTTGGTCAGTTCCCTTGCGTTGTCGAGACCTACTGAAATGGATCTTTTTTTTTATAACGATTTGCCAACATGTTGCTTTTAAACTCCCAAAAGATTGGAAAGTCATGTGTCTTGGTTTGAAATCTGTTTCATTTTCTCTTGCCCAGTGTTCAAGACACACTCAGACAGAAATAGATAAACTTGCCTTGCTCATTGAGCTTTAGTTCTTTAATTTATGTTACATGTCTTTTTGGCTACTGTCAACAAAACACAAGCAGTTTGTATCAACAAAATGTTTCTTCCAACAGTTTTATACAAGCCCATATACTAGTAAAAATCTTAATATTTGTCTAGGAGGTTTGTTTTGCTTGGGGCCACAGCCCACTTATCTTTTTAAAAACTGATATAAGTACAAAAAAAAAAGGTGTGTTTGTGTTATAGATAATACACGACTCATTCTCATATGCGCCTATTCGATTTCCGGTTATTCCGATTTACTACACGACTTAAACGACTCGACACGTAATTCATCATAACTGTAATGTGGAATCAAAAATATAAAACTATAAGTTCTAAATCTATTAAAAACTAAACTAAAAGCTTAAACAAGTCTACTAATCCAAGCAACTAGTTATTTTGCATATGAGCTTGATATATTTTATAAAGATTTATAAAGACTTATATGAGTTGTATATTATAAATTACTATATATATATATATATATATATATATATATATATATAAGTACATGTCTTTTGAACCAATAATGAAAAATGTTCATGTCTAACTACTTTTAAAAAAAACTAGAATAATAAATAAGGCTACTACGTAACTAATTTTTGATACTTCTACAAATGTATACACATAGTATTACGTATTCTTTTAGCAAATATATTTATATACTCCGTTAACGTCTAATCATTACGAAATTTCCGTACTTCGTCTTCCGATTATTGTTGAACCAAGAATCTATCCGTCTTTGATATTTTGTTTTTGTCTATTTACATACTTATACACTTCCATGAGCCAAAGCTTACGCGCACTTAGAAATCCATTTGCAGACTTAAACGCTGCCACACAAACAACGACGCAAACATTTTAAAACTTTTAAATTTATTTAAACTTCGTTTAGTCTTAAATTTGAATTGTGAACTAAACTGGCCGTACTAATCTAGGTCGCGTATCGGTGCCGCTCACTTTCTCTACTTGACTTTTCACTACGAGACTACTATTTGCTGAGGTGAGTTTATAGCCTCACTTTTCTTATACTTGTTTTACAACTATGGGGTGAGAAACATGCAAAACATTTTCTGGACCATTACACTATTTTATTTTTCCAAAACTATTGCGCAGTTAGCATAAGCCCCTGAACCCACTGTTATGCCCAATTTTCATGAACCGTTAGTTCCTGCTGGGAAGCGCGATTGTTATAGATAGATCTATTGGGGATGACTTCCCCCGTTCGGTTGGCCAGATAGGTCAATGCGGGCGTATACCAAGTCGGATTACGAGTGTATTGGGTTAAACACTCGCTATGGGCTCTGATTATTATATTTATGTGCTACATGGTAGCGCACTGAACTGTCTAACTTCGGTTGCATGAACTTAGTGCTAGCGCGATAGACTATTTAGTATGACATTATATGTGTTGTAATGCTCGTACTCAAAACTATTTGGTCCACACTGATTACTAAACCTATAGACTCACCAGCTTTTTTTTTGCTGACTTTTAGCATGTTTTTCTCAGGTGTTTGAGCTATTTGTTTCTGGCAAGGCATGGCAAGGCGTTGGTCACATAACTATTTACCGAAGTGTTTTCACACAATGTTATGACTTGTTTTTATGGGACCATTAAACTTTGGGCTTACCTTTTTATTCTCAAAACTTGATGTAAACTTGAATTTTTAATCTAATGTATTTTAACGGAATATGTATTCCGTTCTTTATTACCTTGTGTTGTGATTTCCAATTAGTAGCACCCCATGACCCGAATGCTTCCGCTATACCAAATTTGGGGGTGTTACAGATTGGCATCAGAGCCTAGGTTATAGAGACCTAGGTACATATAAACCCTAAACTATAACTGCTTTTTACAAAAACAAGTCCCTATGACCGCCACTTGCCTGCCTGCCTTACTTGCCACTTTACTTGTTGTTTACTTGTCTTAATTACCATTACGTTTTGTTGATTTTACTCTACTATACTTAAGCTATAAGTATTTTCTATACACTTACACACGTATACTGCCTTTGTCACAGACTATGTTTCCCTTCGACGTCACCGAAGACATTTTACTCACTCACACCTCATCATTCCCTCGGACTGCACTACGTTCCGATGATCCCTACATGCAGGTGCTTGAGGCATATCATGCACCAGACCCTGACACCATCGAGCCCACACCTGCTCCACCACTACCTACTCAATCAGCACCTACTCTCACTACTGACCACATACCTGCTCAGCCTACACCTACCTCTACTACCGATCCTACTCATATTACCCCATCTACTCAGACCTCCACTACCAGGCGCCGGGCTACTTACAGGAGAGTCTGGGGACGCCGCATCCAGTCATCATCTACATTACTCTCGCCAGGTAGGAGGACCCGAGCAGCATATGAGGGTACCCCTACTTCATCCCCTGACCATTCACCGCTTCGCCAAAGGCTCAGGAAGGCTACTGAGTCATATTCAGCTGAGGATGATGAGGAGTCGGAAGAGGACCCTGTTGAGGAGTCAGAGTCAGACCCAACAGAGGAGTCAGACCCAACAGAAGAGTCAGACCCAGCAGAGGAATCAGACCCAACAGAAGAGTCAGACCCGGATGAGGAACCCGAGGAGGAGCCTCTACCAGCTGAGCACACATCAGATGCCCAGATGCAGGATACGAGTATGGATGTTGATATACCTTTGGGGTTAGGTCAGAGAGTTGCCATGCTCCGTACTAGAGAGGAGGATTTGGATGTTGCCCCTTCTACATTCGAGATTGGACAGAGTTCTAGGGGTACTTGTCAGGATGAGGATGATGGAGTGATATGGAAGGATATTGAGTGCGTGTTTAGNATGTTGATACACCTTTGGGGTTAGGACAGAGAGCAGCCATGCTACGTACTAAAGAGGAAGAGTTGGATGCTGTTCCCTCTACGTTCGAGATTGGGCAGAGTTCTAGGAGTACGGGTCAGGATGAGGATGATGGAGGGATATGGAAGGATATTGAGTGCGTTTTTAGCACTGTACCCCAGGAGAAGCGCCCAGATGATGTGCCTTCTTCACCATTTTCTGTACCACCTTCTCCATCCATTCAGGTTTCTACACCTCAGGCTGCCTCGCCGCCTGAGGAAGGAGAGGTAACGGGCATGGAGCAGATCTTTATTCTACTCGGTTCACAGGCAACCCTACTTGATGAGCATTCCCAGCAGTTAGAGAACTTGGGTGGTAGGACGAGTATGTTGGACAGAGAGCTCGAGGGTATGCGATGCAGAGTAGGGGATATGCAGAGAGAGCTGAGGTCAGCTTGGGATACCGCTTGGGGACAGTGGCAGAGGATGCATGACATGGAGTATCAGATTGGTAGGCTATCTAGAGCGGGAAAGGAGGATCGCTATAAGATCTTGACGGCAAGGAGCCGCATTTCATTACTGGAGACTAGGCTCGAGGAGCAGCTGGCTATCAACCAGGGATTTGTTAGACGTCTAGAGCAGCTGGAGACCACACAGAAGGAGATCTTGTAGGGATTAGGTTCTCTGAGCCTCGAGTAGTATCAGGATTAGTATTGTTGTATTGTCACACGAGCTTGATGATTGTAGTACTTTCTTTTCATTTCAGACTTGTATTCCTACTGTTGTAGTCGAAATTTGTACTTTCTATCGATGTACCACAAGCTTGTAATTTTGGTGAACACAATTTAATTCTAATCTATAACAAGCTTAGTTGACTTACCTATTGTGCCATTCTCTCTATGATTAATTTTACCCGCACCCACTACATGTGGTAACTGTACTCTTGTATAACGCCAAACTCTTATTATGATATCTTATACTTTTCTTCCCATCTTGTGATGTAGCAAAATGGCTCCTAAACGGAAATCAACCAAAACTACTCGTGCTAATCCAAACACTGCCAAGACTACTGCAACAACTCCGCCCGTATTGGACCAAGCCATGCTTGACCAGCTAGTTGAAGAACGGGTAGCAGCAGCAAATGTGAACACTTCGACAACTGATGTCGGAAATTCCAGGCCTACAACAAACAACAACCGCGGCTGTAACTACCAAGGATTCAGAAAGACAATGACTGATTTCTTTGGTGGAAACGAGGGAGCCGTGTATTTAATCAGGTGGATGGAAAAATTGGAAACTGTATTCAGGATATGTGGTTGTGCAGACGAAGACAGGGTCAAGTTTGCATCATTCACTTTCAAAGAGGCTGCTTTGACATGGTGGAATAACTATCTGAAGTCCGCCGGCTTTGACGCCGCCTACTCAATGCCCTGGGAAAACTTTCGGGACATGGTACTCAAGAAGTATTGCCCTCGCAACGAGGTCAAGAAATTGGAATTCGAACTCTGGAATCTTAAGGTACAGGGTACCAACATAGCAGCGTACAACCAACGTTTTCAAGAGTTGGTGCTGTTATGCCCTGAAATGGTCCAGACAGAGGCCCGTTTGCTTGAAAGGTATATCGGGGGATTACCCCAAACCATCAAAGGGAATGTCACCACCTCCAAAGCCATAGATCTCCACGAGACCATGGAAGTGGCTAACAAACTGATGGATCAAGTGATTGAAGACTCAGCTGAGACGAGTGGAAATAACAAGAGGAAATGGGATGATCACTCCCGAGGCAACAACAACAGTCACCACCCGAACAAAAGACAAGAAGTTGCCAGAGTGTACACTGGGGGCCAACCGAGAAAAAGGCGTACACAGGGAATTTACCTTTGTGTAACCGCTGTAAGTTGCACCACAAGGGGCCGTGCACGGACAAATGTCAAAACTGCCAAAGGGTAGGACATATGACCCGAAATTGCAGGTCAAGACCCCTTGCAACTGCTCAAGTTACACCAAACAACAACCCAAGGGCTGAGATAACCTGTTTTGGCTGTGGTGAAAAGGGGCATTACAAGAACGAATGCCGAAAGCCCAGGAACCAAGGAAATGGTGGAAATCGCGGTAACCAGGGTAATCAGGGTAACCCAAGGAACCAAGGACCAGGTGCCAATCAAAGGGAATCAGGGCAATCATGGAAATGGCGAAGGAGCCCGTGGGAGAGTTTATGCAGTGGGCAAGGTGGAAGCCCAAGAGGACCCAAATGTCGTGACGGGTACGTTCCTTTTAAATAACCGTTATGCATCCATATTATTTGATACGGGGGCAAATAGGAGCTTTGTTTCTACTGCATTTATTCCACTACTTGGTATTGCCCCCACCACTCTAGACAATGTATACGATGTGGAATTAGCAAATGGGAACGTAGAAAGGGTAGACACTATTATAAGAGGATGTACTCTAAACCTGTTAAACCACCCTTTTAACATCGACCTCATACCGGTAGAATTGGGTAGTTTTGACGTTATTATCGGTATGGACTGGTTGTCGAAGTACCATACCGCCATCATTTGCGACGAGAAAATTGTTCGACTACCTTATGGGGATGAAGTCCTAATCGTAGAAGGCGACAGGAAGGACAGAAGAAACACGTCAAGACTAAATATCATCTCGTGCACAAAGGCCCATAAGTACATCGAGAAAGGATGTTACCTCTTCCTAGCACAAGTCACCGAGAAGAAAGAAAAGGGTCCAGAGGGAAAACGTTTGGAAGATGTACCAATCGTGAGAGACTTCCCGGAGGTCTTCCCTGAAGACTTACCTGGACTCCCGCCAACCCGAGAGGTCGAGTTTCGAATCGATTTGATACCTGGTGCTGCACCTGTGGCGCGAGCACCTTATCGATTAGCTCCAACGGAACTGCAGGAACTATCAAACCAATTATCGGAACTCTCGGAGAAAGGATTCATCAGACCAAGTTCCTCGCCTTGGGGAGCTCCGGTCTTGTTCGTTAAAAAGAAGGATGGGTCTTTCAGAATGTGCATTGACTACCGAGAACTAAACAAACTAACCATCAAAAACCGATACCCACTCCCGAGAATCGACGATCTCTTTGATCAACTCCAAGGCTCGTGCATTTACTCAAAAATCGACTTGAGGTCCGGATATCATCAACTTAGAGTTCGGGAAGAGGATATCCCGAAAACGGCATTTAGAACTCGTTACGGTCACTACGAGTTCCAAGTTATGCCATTTGGTTTGACCAACGCACCCGCAGTATTCATGGACCTNAAATCGCGGTAACCAAGGTAATCAAGGAAATCAAAGGAACCAAGGACCTGGCACAAATCAAAGAGCTGTGGGGCATCAAGGGAATCAAGGAAATGGCGAAGGAGCCTGTGGAAGGGTCTATGCAGTGGGCAGGATGGAAGCCCAAGAGGACCCAAATGTCGTGACGGGTACGTTTCTTTTAAATAACCGTTATGCATCTATATTGTTTGATACGGGAGCGGATAGGAGCTTTGTTTCAACTGCTTTTAGTCCATTACTTGATATTGCCCCAACCACTCTAGACAATATATATGATGTTGAGTTGGCCAATGGGAACGTAGAAAGAGTAGACACCATCATTAGAGGTTGTACCTTAAACTTGTTAAACCACCCTTTCAACATCGACCTCATGCTGGTAGAATTGGGTAGTTTCGACATCATTATCGGTATGGATTGGTTGTCAAAGTACCATGCCGCCATCATTTGCGATGAGAAAGTCGTTCGACTACCTTATGGGGATGAAGTCCTAATCATCGAAGGCGACAGAAGAGACAGAAGAAACGCGTCAAGACTAAACATCATCTCATGCACCAAGACCCAGAAGTACATCGAGAAAGGATGTTATCTCTTTCTAGCGCAAGTTACAGAGAAAGAAGAAAAAGATCCAGAAGAGAAACGTTTGGAAGATGTACCAATCGTGAGAGACTTTCCAGAGGTTTTTCCTGAAGAATTACCTGGACTCCCGCCAACCCGACAAGTCGAATTTCGAATCGATTTGATACCAGGTGCTGCACCTGTGGCACGAGCACCCTACCGACTAGCTCCGACAGAACTACAGGAACTAGCAAGTCAATTGTCGGAACTGTCAGAGAAAGGATTCATCAGGCCAAGTTCCTCGCCTTGGGGAGCTCCGGTCTTGTTTGTTAAAAAGAAGGACGGATCTTTTAGAATGTGCATTGACTACCGAGAACTGAACAAGTTAACCATCAAAAACCGATACCCACTCCCGAGAATTGACGATTTATTTGATCAACTTCAAGGTTCTTGCATCTACTCAAAAATCGACTTGAGGTCCGGATATCATCAAATCAGAGTTCGAGAAGAGGATATTCCAAAAACGGCATTCAGAACTCGTTACGGCCACTACGAGTTCCAAGTTATGCCATTTGGCTTGACTAATGCCCCTGCAGTATTCATGGACCTTATGAATCGGGTGTGCAAGTCATACTTGGACAAGTTCGTAATCGTATTCATCGACGATATCCTAATTTATTCCAAGAGTGAAAAAGAGCACGAGGAACACCTTAAGCTAATCCTTGAACTGTTGAAGAAAGAGGAACTGTATGCAAAATTTTCAAAGTGTGATTTTTGGATACCGACAGTTCAATTTTTGGGACACGTAATTGATAGTCAAGGCATACATGTTGATCCTGCTAAGATTGAGTCAGTAAAGAATTGGGCGACACCCACAACACCTACCGAAATACGCCAATTCTTAGGACTTGCTGGCTACTACAGAAGGTTTAGTGAAGGGTTCTCGAAGATAACAAAACCCTTAACCAAACTAACCCAGAAGAGTGTGAAGTTCGACTGGGGAGATAAGGAAGAAGAAGCCTTCCAACTCCTTAAGAGCAAGTTGTGTAGTGCACCTATCTTGGCCCTACCGGAAGGTAGTGAGGACTTTGTAGTTTACTGTGACGCTTCACACAAAGGCTTGGGAGCCGTTCTCATGCAACGAGAAAAGGTGATAGCGTATGCATCTAGACAACTGAAAAAGCATGAGAAAAATTACACCACACACGACTTGGAGTTGGGGTCAGTCGTGTTTGCACTTAGAATCTGGAGGCACTACCTCTACGGCACCAAATGTGTAGTTTACACCGACCACAAGAGCTTGCAACATATCCTTGACCAGAAAGAACTTAATATGAGACAACGTCGGTGGATAGAACTACTCAGCGACTATGATTGCGAGATAAGATATCATCCCGGCAAAGCAAACGTGGTAGCAGACGCTCTTAGTCGGAAAGAACGACCAAAACCGCTGAGAGTACGATCGTTAGGGATGACAATCATTTCACCTATTCCATCGAAAATCCTTGAAGCTCAAGTCGAGGCACTCAAGGAAGAGAATAGACCCAATGAGAAGATCTACGGTATGCCAGAAAATAATAATGGATTCATTAAGAGGTCAGATGGAGTATTGTGTTTCAAGGACAGGAGTTGGGTCCCACTGTACGGAGGGATACGTGATCTCATTATGCATGAATCCCACAAGTCTAAATACTCTATCCATCCAGGAGCCGACAAAATGTACCTCGATCTGAAGAAACTATACTGGTGGCCCAACATGAAGGCTGACATTGCAAGGTATGTCAGTCAATGCTTAACTTGCTCCAAGGTTAAAGCCGAACACCAAAGACCATCGGGTTTACTTGTACAACCAGAAATACCCGAGTGGAAGTGGGAACGCATAACAATGGACTTCATCACTAAGTTACCCAAGACATCAAGTGGTTACGACACCATTTGGGTAATCGTTGATCACCTAACCAAGTCCGCTTACTTCTTACCGATCAAGGAGAACGACAGCATGGACAAGCTTGCACGGCTATACATAAAAGAGATTGTAGCCCGACACGGTGTACCCATTTCTATTATCTCTGATAGATATAGCCGATTCACCTCGAACTTCTGGAAATCACTTCAAAATGCTTTGGGGAGCAACCTTGACATGAGCACTGCATATCACCCTCAAACAGATGGTCAGAGTGAAAGAACCATTCAAACCCTAGAAGACATGTTGCGAGCATGTGTGATAGATTTTGGAAACGGTTGGGATAGGCATTTGCCACTAGCCGAGTTCTCTTATAATAACAGCTATCACACTAGCATCAAAGCTGCACCATATGAAGCACTTTACGGTCGAAAGTGCAGATCACCCGTTTGTTGGACCGAAGTCGGAGAAAGTCAAATCACTGGTCCTGAACTAGTACAAGAAACCACGGAAAAGATCGTGCAAATCAAGAATCGATTACAAGCGGCTCGTGATCGCCAAAAGAGTTATGCAGATAAAAGACGAAAACCACTTGAGTTTCAAGTTGGAGATAAAGTCATGCTTAAAGTTTCACCATGGAAAGGCGTGATCCGTTTTGGAAAACGTGGGAAGTTGAACCCCCGTTACATTGGACCTTTCAAAATTCTCGCGAAAATCGGACCAGTAGCTTACCGACTCGAGCTACCACAAGAACTCAGCTCTGTACACAACGTGTTCCACGTGTGTAACCTCAAGAAATGCCTCTCGAACGAAACTCTTGCCATTCCCCTAGAAGAAATACAAGTCGATGAAAGACTCAATTTCATTGAGGAACCTGTTGAAATCATGGATCGAGAAATCAAACGGCTTAAGCAAAGTCGCATTCCTATCGTCAAAGTCCATTGGAACTCTCGAAGAGGTCCCGAATTCACGTGGGAGCGTGAAGACGAAATCAAGCGCAAATACCCTCATCTTTTCTCAACTACACCAAGTAACTCTAACTGAAAACCGAGGACGATTTTCTTCTAAGGCAGGAAGGCTGTGACAAACGGTAATTTTTCCCTTATAGTTTAAATAATAAACGCCCATTTATTATTATTGGACTATTTGACTAAGCATACATGAGCTTACATAACTATTTCGGGAAGTGAACCCGAACACTGTGTCTACGATAAACCACTACTACGTTTATTTTTATCAAGAAAAATATGAAAATATTACTTGATGACTACATTAGTAATTATTTTCCGAACTGAAAATTTATCTCGCGCACAGCACGACACGCGTACCGACAGTGTTTTAACTACGGCAGTCACAAATAAATAATAAGCAGTATTATAAATACATCCCTTAAAAATCTATTACCAATAATACAAAATACATTTAAATACCCACTCACTTATCAATATACAAAAAAAGGGGAAAAAGAAACGTTAGGGAAAAAAAAAGAAGTATAATTAAAACCCNATTACTTGATGACTACATTAGTAATTATTTTCCGAACTGAAAATTTATCTCGCGCACAGCACGACACGCGTACCGACAGTGTTTTAACTACGGCAGTCACAAATAAATAATAAGCAGTATTATAAATACATCCCTTAAAAATCTATTACCAATAATACAAAATACATTTAAATACCCACTCACTTATCAATATACAAAAAAAGGGGAAAAAGAAACGTTAGGGAAAAAAAAAGAAGTATAATTAAAACCCACGCCCCTCACACATCTCAAAAACAAAAACGCGTTTTTCTCTTATTTTTCCCCTTTCTCTCTCAGGAACTCTTCTCCCCAAAATATACTAAGAACCCTAAAAACCTAAATCTATAATCAAGAAAAAGAAGTATGAACACAAGATTAACCCTCGAGATTGGGTCTCCAAAGGCAACCCTTTCACGCCAAGGCAAAAGCAAGGGTCAGAAGCAATTCCATCTTTCTCTTCACTCGAAGCCATAGTCACGAGATGATTTAAGAAGACCCAAAGTTTTGTAATTAAACCATTTTTGGTTAAAAACAGATTCCTATAATCAAAAGGTAGGATTAGGGTTGTAATTTTTGTTTTCTTTTAAACCCACTCGACCCATAAGGCACCACACTCATCCTTTTGGTGTGGCTGCTGCTTGGATTCAAGTTGGGGTTCACTCTTTGTCATCTCTTCAAATATTGTAAGAACTTGGAACCCTAATTTTTTTTAATTCGTTAATTGTTATTTATATGATAGGGCTTTTGTAATTAAAGGTAAATTAAGCATTATTGTATGATTTAATTGAAGGAAAAATAAAAATATGAATTGTTGGAATTTTTTTTAGGTTTCGGTATAAATTTTTTATGAAATTGATAAAAGATTTCACAGGGCTTTTAAAGTTGAGGTGAATTATTGGTGGAGGACATGATTTAATTTGAGAGAAACTAAGATTTCGATTTGTAAAAAAAAATTAGGGCTTGTTATATATATATATATATATTTTTCTTTATGAAACCCTGTGTTAATGAAGTTTTCAGGATGATTGAAATTGATATTGATTATGATATTGTACATTCTCTTTCTTTTTTTTTTCTTCTTGTTGCTTGCTGTCGAATTTGAACGCATACATACAAGTTATATATATATACTTATTTTTTTTAATTTTTTTTGGCTTCTGCGAATACAAGGGGAACACAAACTCAATTTGTATATTTGTATATTTTTTTTTACTGCTTCTGCGAAGTAAGTAGTAATTTGGTTTTTCAAGTGGCTATACATATTTTTTTCTCTTTCTGCTGCTGCGAACACCAGGGGGAAACAACATGCACATCTATTTTTTTGGGGTCATTACCATGTTAAACTGAATGTATTAGTAGTGTTAAATTGAAAGTGGCTAAACCTTGATGTGAATTGGTAATCTGAACATATTTCTGTGTACTAAATACAGTTGGGCCAAGCCCAACTCGCGGCCCAAAAACAACAAGCCCAACTCCTGGCCCAAATTAAAACAATCCAACCAAAGGCCCAACTCGTATAAAATATTAGGGGCCCATTTAAAATCCGGAGTAGTGCTTAAAATCGGTTAGACGTAAAGTTACATTTATATATACACCTAAAATAAACACGAAACTCACGAAGTTATTTAACGGACTATCAATTTGTTTTACTAGGTCACTATTATCGACACATTTTTGGAACATGCATAAAAAGTTATGACGAAACTAAACTTACCACTAAAACTTGTGTGCGAGACATGTCCGATTTATCGACTAGATATATATAACTAACAATATTTTTACATTCTACTAGGAGAAGTCCTAAATATAATTTACTTTTTAAAAACAAAATTTTGCTAACATATAAAGTTTGCTTACTCGTTGCCAAACTCGACCACTATTACATATTGAAATACATTTATGAATAAGATTAACAAATTCTTTAACGATATTAGTACATAAACCATTAATACATATCGATATTATTTTTCTTGCACCTCATTTTTGACTTATAACAAACCATGAGTTTTAACCTTATTATACAAGTTTACACGAAACTAAATTCATATACTCTATAAACTTACACCAACAAAACTCCTTAAACTTTTTTTCAAAATTATTTGAATATCAATTATTCTCAAATTGTAATTGTAACTAAATACTGCCGTACTATTCTAGGTCACGTGTCGGTACCGCTCACTTTCTCTACTTGACTTTTCACTACGAGACTACTATTTGCTGAGGTGAGTTTATAGCCCCACTTTACTTATACTTGTTTTACAACTATGGGGTGAGAAACATGCAAAACATTTTCTGGACCACTATACTATTCCTATTTTTCCAAAACTATTGCGTAGTTAGCCTAAGCCCTTGAACCCACTGTTATGCCCACTTTCATGAGCCGTTAGTTCCTGCTAGGAAGCGCGATTGATATAGATAGATCTATTGGGGGTGACTCCCCCCGTTCGGTTGGCCAGACGGGTCAATGCGGGCGTATACCAAGTCGGATTACGAGTGTATTGGGTTAAACACTCGCTATGGGCCCTGATTATTATATTTATGTGCTATATGGTAGCGCACTGAACTGTCTAGCTTCGGTTGCATGAACTTAGTGCTAGCGCGATAGACTATTTAGTATGACATTATATGTGTTGTAATGCTCGTACACAAAACTATATGGTCCACACTGATAACTAAACCTATAGACTCACCAGCTTTTTGCTGACTTTTAGCATGTTTTTCTCAGGTGTTTGAGCTATTTGTTACTGGCAAGGCATGGCAAAGCGATGGTCACAAAACTATTTACCGAAGTGTTTTCACACAATGACATGACTTGTTTTTATGGGACCATTAAACTTTGGGCTTACCTTTTTATTCTCAAAACTTGATGTAAACTTGAATTTTTAATCTAATGTATTTTAACGGAATATGTATTCCGTTCTTTATTTCCTTATGTTGTGATTTCCAATTAGTAGCACCCCATGACCCGAATGCTTCCGCTGTACCGATTTTGGGGGTGTTACATAAGAGTATTTATCATAGAAGGTATCAACATTTCACGTTAGTTCCAATTTGTGTACACAAAAATTCCCTAGTCGACATATATATTAAGAACTCAATTCCCACTTTATTTCTCCTCACATTCACACATTCTTAAAGTCATCTTTGCAGTAAAATCTCAATAATATCCAACATTCTCTGACTTCGAAACAGTAGAAACATGTGTGAATGCCTTAAAACTCAATATATAACTCGTACGTATACTTATATATACGTATAACATTTTTCTCCTTCACCACCTCTCACCCTAACCTCCTTTACATATTTCTCAGTCCTTTGCATCATTTAGAAACCCCAAGGAGACCAGAAACTCTCACCACTTTCATTTGGAAGCTAGTATCAGGAATATTGAGGAGGTGGCATGCAAAACATTCGATCACACACTCAACCTCTTGTGATCTCTGCTTGTATACACTCACTAGACTCTCTATAAAACCTCTCATGTGACCTCAGTTGAAATCACACACAAAAATGTACCATATTTAAAATTTCGTGAAGTATTATGGAGTGTTAAGGGACGAACGGTTGGCCAAGAACTCGAAGGGTTAGAACCAAGCTCCAAGCCAAGGATTGCTCATTCCTGAACCTTTGTTGGGTCGTGTATCAAGCTACGTTAACCCTTTGTTCCAGCTCGATCTCTACAAACGATTTTACCCCACCCCTAGAGGTGAGGTGAGAACTCATGGAGTCCCTTTTCTATATTTTTACTTTCATTATTGATTTTGCACGTTTTTCTTTGCCCATTTAATTCGAATATATAAACATGACACATATACTTTAATCGACATTTGAGATATTCAATAAACTGAGAATCGAGTGTCATAAAGTTTTGAAGCTAATAATGACGTTTACATGTTAAAAACGACACGTTTAAAGTCACCTAGACCCATTCGAACATATTAAAAACACATAGAATATTTTTGAACTTATAACTATTTCAGTATAAATTTTTGGTCGTAAGCTTTGGCCTCGCTAATCCAAAATTCGACACATGACATTGTCATTTTAAAGCTGTCAAATTTATGAAAATAAAAACTTAAGAAAAAATGAGGTAATTAATAAAACCTTAGTGGTTGAATTTTAAATATATCATATGGAGTTAAGTGTAAAATTATAAATCTCTATATTTTTTTAATAACTTTAGATGATAAACAAATAACCCTTTACACTTTATCCCCTATACTTTATAATATGAAATTTGTTTACAATCACATGAGTATTAGTATTAGGTTGAGACATTCATCCGTTTAAATTACAAAATTTTGTAAATATACAAATTAGTTTTAATATACGTTAAATATTTTTGAAATAAATATTAGTTTTAAACTTTCATCTATTAAAATATATTTTTTTTATTATATACGTTAAAGAAGGATTCATGTTATCCTATTTAAAAGTTTAATCTATGGGTACACGGGTTTAAATATACGGCTAAATTATTACTTGTATTAACGCTAATATAAATATTAAATGTTGCACGAATTACTGTGATATGAAAACAAATATACGCGATTGTACTTATAATAACGACTCATGTAATTATTATTTAAAGTTTATATACGGATATCAAAAAAAAATATATTTTTAAAAAACTTTACGGAGTATATTTTAACTTCATCAACGTTCATTATGTGCTACTAAACTCGCACATTTTGTACAACATGATATCAAATATATGCGACGTACTTATAACGACTCATGTAATTATTATTTAAAGTTTATATACGGATATCCTGAAAAACATTTTCAAAAAACTTTACGGAGTATATGTTAACTTCATCAATGATCATTATGTGCTACTAAACTCGCACATTTTGTACAACATGATACCAGTAGTTAAAGTTAAACAACAACATCAACCTCAACCTCAACATCTATGTCAGCTAAATAAAAGTTTATATACAGATATCCGGAAAAACATTTTTAAAAACTTTACGGAGCATATTTTAACTCCATCAACGCTCATTATGTGCTACCAAACTCGCACATTTTGTACAACATGATATCAAATATGCACGATTATACTTATAACAACGACTCATGTAATTATTATTTAAAGTTTCTATACGGATAACCCGAAAAACATTTTTAAAAAACTTTACAGAGTGTATTTTAACTTCATCAACGCTTATTAGGTGCCACTAAACTCGCACATTTTGTACAATATGATATCAATAGTTAAAGTTAAACAACAACATCAACCTTAACCTCAATATCTATGTCAGCTAAATAAAAGTTTATATACGGATATGCGGAAAAACATTTTTAAAAACTTTACGGAGCATATTTTAACTCCATCAACGCTCATTATGTGCTACCAAACTCGCACATTTTGTACAACATGATATCAAATATGCACGATTATACTTATAACAACGACTCATGTAATTATTATTTAAAGTTTCTATACGGATAACCCGAAAAACATTTTTAAAAAACTTTACAGAGTGTATTTTAACTTCATCAACGCTTATTAGGTGCCACTAAACTCGCACATTTTGTACAATATGATATCAATAGTTAAAGTTAAACAACAACATCAACCTTAACCTCAATATCTATGTCAGCTAAATAAAAGTTTATATACGGATATGCGGAAAAACATTTTTAAAAACTTTACGGAGCATATTTTAACTCCATCAACGCTCATTATGTGCTACTAAACTCGCTTTGTACAACATGATATCAAATATACGCGATTATACTTATAACAACGATTCATGTAATTATTATTTAAAGTTTATATACAGATATCCCCGAAAAACATTTTTAAACAACTTTACGTAGTGTATTTTAACTTCATCAACGCTTATTAGGTGCTACTAAACTCGCACATTTTGTACAACATGATATCATGTTAGGATCATAGTTTTCAACTATTCAGTCAAGTCTCGGTCATTTCAATAAATGTAATAGGTTGCTAGTTTTACCACTTTATCTTACGTTTTAGATTAATACTCGTTCGGTTATAAGACGAGTCCAATAAGTGTCCAATGGGCCTTGAAAGCCCACGACATAGTAGATAGGGAAGGAAGGGAGTGTTGCCCTATCC
>LBNU01005574.1:84774-97832 GCA_014162995.1 Artemisia annua | reverse complement strand
ATAAAGGTTATCGTAGTTAATCAATGTGATCAGTTGATGTGTTCTGCAGCGCGCTTACAAAAATTAATACATAATTTCAAAACTAATTTGAATGACTCGGTAATTTTCTAAACTTTTTGATAAATTTCTAAGCGTTCATATCATAAACAAACAAACCATATAAATCAGGTTTTAGGTAAATGACTCACAATCCTAATTAAGTTAATAGCTTTCCTGATCATGTGGGACTCTCAAAGTCTTGAGGTTACTTGGCTCAAAGCATAAAGTACTATAGTTTGTAATGTATTGTCTTTTTGTTTCTGTTTGTGAAGCCTTTGCCACCAACCCTATATAACCTCTCTATCCATATAATTTAGTGTTACCTACAACTCATGCACATTTGTATTTTTTGAGACAAAGTTGTTATCTTGATTATTTTCCCCCCAAAAAGAGTATGTACTACATTTGATTCATGCCGATCTATAAGTTATTCTGCTACTTGCGCAATCAATACTCGTTGCACATTCTTTGTCGCAGTGTCACTCATAACAAATATTCCGGTTTTATGCCTTTATGTGACGTCGATCCGGACACCAAGCTATAGATCAAATTTTCGTGTTGAACTTGTGTTCATGTATGACAAACATAATCTTCAAAGAGGACATTGTGTATATATATGTGCATGTTCTAACTTGTTTTTATACTAATTGTGTGTAACATTGAACTTAATCTAAGATCAATCATGAATACAAATTTTGTTTATTTGTATATGCAGAACAGAATAAACTTTTTAATGCATGAGTTACAATTTTGTAAGAAAATATTATTTGAAATTTAAGATTGCTGAAATGTTAAAGAGAATAAGCTGACAATCATGACAGAGCCAATTTTCTAATATTGGGAGTTTGGGGCTCAATGACCATATATTATTCTAATTTACTAGCATAATGACACTTTAGCTCCTTCACCTTTTTTCCTATATGAATCGGGACTTTGGGCACTTGTTTAGGCCTTTTAGGCTCAAACTTATATTATAAGTTTAGCTCATACTACTATGTATTATTCAGAGTGTATGGCTGTATGCAATATACTTTAGCTTATTATTTGATCTATTATTATGTTTTTTTTATTCGGATCTAAATAGTTTATCGACGGTAATTAAGTAAAAATGTTATAAGACATTGATCTAAATAGTTTATTGACGATAAAAATGTTATAAGACTGTTTGTTGAAGCATCTTTAATAATTTCTTATCGGTAATTAGGTTAAAAAAAAAATGATATTTGTAGCCAAAACTCCATAAAACGCGAGTTTGCTACCACACACATATGAAGAAAGAGATACATGTACAAGGTTCTCACAATAGAAAATGCAATATCTAATAACATTTCACTGGAGCACTTATAGAAACTCTTATAAAGAAATTAGCCACGATCAATAATTTATGGGTTTAAGGTTGCTTGAATCTTCATTCATGATGAAATCTCATAAATTATGGCTTACAATATAAAATAAAAGGCTATAGTAGTTGAAATCTCATAAAAGTGGGCTTAAATACTGCAAAATGGTTGCTTTATATTCCCTCAATGTTCAAATTAGTTTATTATTAAAAGATTCTTACAAATACTATGGATTTTATCGTACTTATTAGAATCAGTATAATTTCATCACGGAAAAAATAAAATATTTATCAAATAGTCGAAAGTAAGTGAGTAACTGTGTTATTTGTACCACATGATACTCAAAGCTTTTATTTCGCAAATCTTTGACTTTGCATAAATGAGTAAAATGTACTCAAGATGTTTTAATGTGATTAAAGTTTGATTTTAATGCGTATACATCTACACTATTGAATGAAGTGTGAGATCTTTCAACTTTTATGATATTTAGATTATCCATTTTTATCATAAATGATTGAAAACATATTTTTAGTGATAAAGTGTCAATCTCGTATTCATAATTATTTTTACTAGGGTTAAGACAACTGTGAAGATTTTGTATCAAAGTTATATAAATCAAAATAGTGTGAAAACCATCAGGAGAAAACTTAACCTACCCACTGGTTAGGCTACCATATGCTTGTAATATGTAGCATGTACATGTCATTGAAATGAATAAAAACACAATAAATAATTTGTTTATTCTCTCCCAATGACTTAATTACACCTCATCCTGGTAAACTACCCGATGGGTATGTGTATCCATCTCCCAAACACCATGTAGCTAACATGAAAGATAAAGTAATAGCATTTTCAATGTGTACACCAATTGTAAATATATGCACTAGAATAGTTGAAATTAAAATGATCAAAACAACTTAAAGTTGAACGTAAATCATGACCAACTTTCCTCCTTGAACACCCATTAAGGTAAAAATATAATAATAATAATAAGAAAAGAAACTAAAGCATCGATGAATATCACAACTTGAAATTATGGGTGAGGGGAGCATCAGGTCAAACCTGGACCAGACCGAAAAAATTTGGACCAGATCAAGACCGATTTAGCCAAAAATCAAGAACCAAGGACCGGATCGAAGACCGGACACGAGGTAAAGTGTAGACCGAAGATTGGACCGAAATAGATTTGGTCCTGTCCGCTCTGGTTTCTCGGTTCAGTCCGCTCCGGTTTCTCGGTTCGGTCCATTATGTTCGCCCCTACTTGAAACTTAAATACAACATTGCAAGACAAATTCGCAGCACACATTTATATTTAGAGCATTAGGTTCCCTAAGGTGTCATGAAAATTTCTTTGCTACTTCAACAATTTTTCTCATAATACCAAAATTTATCACATCACACAAAACATCATCCCCTCTTATAAAAGTGATACCATAGGTAAAAGTAATTTTATGAGACCACACAAAACATAATAAAAGCAAAATTACAGCAATAGAAAAAATTAAAAAAAAAATGGACGACCGCTTGGTTGGTTACCACGGTGCAAAGCACGACGACCCAAACCCTGGAGTTCTTGTGGCGCCATGATGTTGGCGTTTTAGGATGGCACGGCCCTAGCAACACAGGGTACCGTTTGCTCTTAAGCTTCAATACGCACAAAAATGCTTCTCGATTGTTTTCGTACATATCCATAGTTAGTAAATACATGTATGTGTTACCTTTATTATTATTATTATTATTATTATTATTATTTCGAAAACCAGCAAGAAGGTAGATAAACAAGATTACAACGCATTTGTCAAACATTTGATTAGTTCGTGAATCCGATCGTACCACAATAGGTTTACTTTCCTATTTATATATATATGGAAGATCCAAGTGTGACAATAAACCTTTAGGCATTGTTAACTCCTACTACTTCTTATCCCTACTCATCTTTTCACCTACATTGTGTGCCACAACATCAATAGATGTTTTATGAACGAGTCAGTTACACAACTTTCTTATTTCTACAAACATCTTTAGCTAATACTTTTTCATGGGAAATACGTGTAAAAAGCTTTTTTAAAAACTTAAACTTTGATGTTATCTATAAGTTACTTAAACTTATTTCTCATTCATGTTACTATATATTTAATATTTGCTAAATAAACAAGTAAATTTCAAGCCTTTAACCCTATTCCCAAAACACACCCACTACCTCCTCTCCTCGGGTTACCCCCAATATATTTAACCGTGCCCAATAATAATTACACTGTAAAAAAAGGACATAATTTGGAACTACCAAACTTGCCCTTATTTTGGAAGTTTCTTGTTATAACTTACCTCTACAACTACGACCTACCCAAATCCAGATACTGTAATATGGCATAAACACACGAGTGCTAAAAGAAAAGTGTAGTCCAAAACCCTATTTAACATTGGAAAATTTTAACTTTGTACATTATTATAGGAATAAAATAAAATAACTTTTGTCATATAGTTTCTAAGTTTCTTTTGTACTGTTCCGAATGTTGCTTAATTTTCGATAAACAACTAAACGTTGTATCCACGATACTTGTTTTTTATACATTACCTTACAGGTCCAACTTGAATAAAAGCTTCACAAGATTTCTATTCACATGAACACAATATAGATTAATCTGATCAATTGATCATATATAATAAACACATTGTGACTCTCTTTTTTATGAATGAAGATGAAGATTCTTAATAATCAATATAAAAACATTGATTATTTTATTTATTTTGGGTAAATTCGTTACGGTAATAAAGTTTAATCCAAAAACCAAGATAAAGTTTATTAAAGAAATGGAAACAAGCCTTGAAATAATTAAACTAAGACATAAATGAATAAATTTGCATGCTTAATCCAAGCCTTCATCTTTAGCCTTTCACAATCTCCTAGATACTATTGCCACTTCTCTCATCTCATGGACTCTGAAAACATTGAATCCTTATCTTTAGATTCTTACCCAATTTGGCCCCGACCCGATTTTTCAAAATTACCTAACTGCCTAATTTTACTCTTTTGCTTATAACTCAAACCCAATGATGATATGTTTATTTAACTAGACAATCAGTTACAAAACTAAGGGTGGTGGCAGTCATGCCTCTCAAAAAACCTATACCTCCCAAATCAACCAATAATATCATTCCAACTCACTTACACTTTTTTCATACCTCCCAACCCTTTTTTAGTGGCAACCATAGATTTTTCATACCTCTCAACCCCACCAACTTATTTTATTTTTTTATTTTTTATTTTCATAAATTATATTAAACAATTTAATAAAAACATAAGTATTTCATTAATAAATTAAAACAACATTACATAATACTTGGAAAAAAAAACATAATCTAAAAATCGCTAGGCCATCCATATTTCTCCGCGAGTTGACGTTTCTTGGCAAGAGTGATGTCTCGCATAACCGGATTGGTTATGTGATCGTGAGGTTCGTTATAGAACTTCAATGCACGAAGGTAAGCCTTTTCTTCAGCATTAGCGAGTTGTGTAGCCATCAACTTTTTGGTCACTTCATCCTTTTCACGTTTACTTTGCAACATCTCCTCCATCATTTGTGCTTTCTTTGCCGTGTAGCTCTCGAAGTTCTCAACAACACTATTCCTTGTCGACGACGCCTCACTAACGGGCTTTTTCCCTTTTCTTTTACGAGTGGGAGTTGTGTCGTCATTTAGATCGGGAAGAACAGTTTCGACATTGTCATTGCTTCCCGACTCGTAGAATGTAGATTCCGTCGATTTTCGTCATTTGTCGGAATGAGATGTCGAAGATGCTTGAACAAAACATGGTTGTTTCAACCATTTTTTTTCTCCCCTAACAACTTTCCAAGCGTCAATATGAGTAAACGACTTGCCATTTTTTTTTCTTATCATAGTCGGCCATGGCATTAGTCATGACGTTAACAACGTCACACCCACTCTCACGAATACGAGTCTACAATTAAGACAAATATATAAAATTAACACAAATATATAACATAAAACAAGTATATAAAATAAAACAATTATATAAAATTAACACAAGTATATAAAATAAAACAATTATATAAAATTAACACAATTATATAAAATAAAACAATTATATAAAATTACTTGTTGGATGTATAGCCCGTTAAAGTCACCCATGGCGGCATTCATAGTTTTCCACTTTGTGTTCAATCCATGACGAGTTCGCGGAGTACCTCCCATGGCTTCAGAGAAATGTTCCAAAATTCTCTCCCAATTCCTATCTCGACCTTGTTCCATCCCGACTTTTCTACATGTCGAGATATGAATCCACGCTTTAGCCAAAGCAACCTCTTCGGCCGACGTCCAAGCTTTTTTATCCGCTTTAGTCTTTGTGATTTCTTTTTCGACTTGAACCTCTTCATCTAGTATAAAATTAAAACGTAACGAATATACAATTATATCATATAAAGTAATAACGTATAAAATTAAAACGTAACAAAATTAAAACGTAACTACAAAGTAATAACGTATAAAATTAAAACGTAACTATAAAGTAATAACGTATAAAATTAAAACGTAACAAAATTAAAACGTAACGAATTAGAACATATAAATGTATAAAATTATAACCTAACAAATTAAAAATTAATACCGAATTGAGTTTCGGGAATAAACTCATCATCATCACCGTCATCATATAGTGGTAATTCGCGTTCAACACTTGGTTCACGACGGCTTGAACCTTCACGGTAGTCAATAAACGGGTGCCATTCAATAGTCATTGATATATTATATTGTTGTGGATTCATCGGTGATGGAGGCTGTGAATAAAATTGTTGGTGAAGGAATTGTAGATTTATCGGTGGTGGAGGTTGTGGATAGTAGCCCGATTGTGGGTATTATTGAGTCGTCGGTGTGGGTGGTTGAACTTTCGGACGGAAGCCCCGACCACGACCACGACCTCTTGTTGAAGCACCTCTTGTTTTTCTTTGATCCATGTTATTTTTTTTGTAGGTTAATATGAATTGGAAGTATATTTGAGGTTGAAAGTATATATGAAATGGTATGAAATAAAAGTTGTAATTAAAAGTAGTATATATAGGAGTTTTTTTATTTTTTTTTATTTTTTTTATTTTTTTTTTGTTTTGTTATACCTCCCAACGTTCCAATTTGTACTCCCAACGTTCCAATTTTTCAAACGGTCACTTCATACCTCCGAAGGGAAAATACCCGCTGAACCTACCCGCTGGACCAAACCGCTGGGGTGGCGGCGGTGTTCCCCCGCGGTTTAGCCACACCGCTGACCCATAAACCTCCCACTGCCACTACCCTAAGGGTCTCAGTGTCTCACAAGACATCGATGTAATTTTATATTGTAATGTTAGTTGTTTTTCATCGATTTTGTTAAAATGCATCCGGTTCTAAAATTTGTGACTACTCTTATAGTTTAAATTTTTTGTGCATCCAATCGTTTTTAGTCGTGATTCCATCTCAGTAAACAATATATTTATTTCAGGTGTATTTTTCAATCTTCGTTGCATCATTTGGAAAATATTGATATAGAATGTCATTTTACTTGTACACTTGTGTTAAATCTGTTTGGTCAAAGATAGATTTTCACATATCAATCATTGGTAAATACAATGTTATGGTTTAACAGATTATAATGACGTTGGCGAAACAAACTTTTAATTTGATTTTTTATTTATTATTATTATTATTATTATTATTATTATTATTATTATTATTATTATTATTATTATTATTATTATTATTATTATTATTTTAAAATCCAACACTTTTATTATTATTATTATTATTATTATTATTATTATTATTATTATTATTATTATTATTATTATTATTATTATTACATATTTTTTTTTGAACGTAAAAATGAATTTGATTGAATTATGAAATGTCGTCATATTGCATATGAATATAACCGAATATACAATTGTACATGTATGTTTTTGTTGGTAACTGCGAACTCTTAAGTCACCTAATTTCTGGCACATATTTTTTTCAAAAATGAGACAATATTTGATCAACGATCAACAATATCTGTTATCAATATTTTTTTAAACAATAGTGACAATATGTTAAATGAACAACGTACAAATTTGAATGACAAATGTGGTAATGGTTTGTTGACGAATGATGACTATTGACTAATGAGTCCATTGCAAGGGTAATATAGTATTTTTGATGACCCTTGTGCCCTAATCATTTTTTATAAAATAAATAACTTCTTGTTGGTATTTAAAACCAAACATTTTGAGCATCTCCATGTTCCAAACTCCAACTCATTCACTCTCAACACCTTCACACTTCAATGTCCTCTGCCACCACCATAACCACCACAGCCACCACCACTCGCCGGAATATTCCTTTCTTATGCTAACCCTAGTAAAAACACCTCAAAAGTAGTGCAACCATAAGTTGGCCAGTTTTCACCACTACCACCACTAGAACTACCACAAGCGCCGCCGTGTAAGGTGGAGGACACAGTTTTCCGGTAAGTTTACATTTAGAAGCAAAGATAGTTTTACTTTTTTTTTTTAAGAGCTGGTTGTTCACATGCATGGGTTTGTTTTTTTAGTGACACAAACACACGAGTAAGTTTTAAGCTAGCATTTACCCCACCACCTTAAAACCCTCTTTCACATGCATTTTGTCCCCCTTATTTGAAACCTTTTTCACTCTTCACCTCCACCACCACCAACCACCATAAACCACCACCATCATTTTTCACCTATACCCTTTTTTACCAACTTTAAAGATACCTCGGTTAGACCGCGTACATATCAGTCTAGGCTAACTAGGCTGACACTCGGATAACCTGAACAAGAAAAACCTCATCTGTTTACTCTTTGCATGCATATTGTCACCTTAGCTTAAATCTTGCCACCATCCACCACACCACACCACCATAAACCACCATCAGCCACCACTATTTTCCGGCAAAACCCATTTTCATGAACCACCACCAAACCCCAAAAAACCCTTTTCCACACATCAAAATGTCCAAACTTTCTCTCTTTTTCACTTTCTTGATACTAAGCATCCCACCACCACTAACCGCCCTATCACCAGACGGAGAAACCCTCCTAACCCTCATCTCCGGCAGCCACACCACCGTCCTGCCATCATGGAACTCATCATCACCAACACCATGTTCATGGCAAGGTGTAACATGCTCACCACAAAACAAAGTCATATCACTTTCAATACCAAACACATTCTTGAACCTCACATCTTTACCACCAACACTAGCGTCACTCACCTCTTTACAGCTTCTTAACCTCTCATCCACCAATATTTCCGGCCAAATACCACCGGAGCTTGGCTCTTTGCAAAATCTCAGGCTGCTAGACTTGTCGTCAAATTCTCTTTCGGGCCGTATTCCTGCTGAGCTAGGTTTACTCAGTTCTTTGCAGTTTTTGTATCTAGACTCAAATCAGCTAACCGGGAAAATCCCAAGTCAGATATCGAATCTTACGGCGTTGGAATACTTTTGTATACAAGATAATTTGATAAATAGTACTATTCCACCTGAGCTAGGGTCTTTAGTATCATTACAAGAGTTTAGAATAGGTGGTAACCCTTATTTGGTTGGTGAAATACCGCCCGAGTTGGGGTTTCTAGCAAATTTGACTACTTTTGGTGTAGCAGCAACGGGGTTGTCCGGTTCGATTCCGAAGACTTTTAAGAATATGGTGAAGTTACAAACTTTGGCGATTTATGATACTGAGATATCTGGTGAGATACCTAGTGAGTTAGGTTTGTGTTCGGAGTTAAGGAATGTGTATCTTCATATGAATAAGCTTAAGGGTTTGATTCCTAAAGAGTTGGGTATGCTTCAGAAGCTTACGAGTTTGTTACTTTGGGGGAATTCGTTAACGGGTTCGATTCCTGTTGAGCTTTCAAATTGTTCTGAGCTTGTTGTGTTTGATGTTTCGGCAAATGAGTTGAGTGGTGAGATACCGAGGGAGTTAGGGAAGTTGAAAGTTCTTGAACAGCTTCATTTGTCTGAAAACACGTTTACGGGGAGGATTCCAGCAGAGATTGGGAATTGCACGAGTTTAACTGCGATTCAGCTTGATAAGAATCAGATTTCGGGTCAGATTCCGTGGGAAATTGGGAACTTGAAGATGTTACAAAGTTTCTTTTTATGGGGGAATATGGTTTCTGGTATGATACCTTCATCTTTTGGTAACTGTACCGAGCTTTACTCGCTTGATTTGTCAAAAAATAAGCTAACAGGGGAAATCCCGGAAGAAATACTCAGTTTAAAGAAGTTGAGCAAATTGTTGCTACTTGTGAATTCGCTGTCGGGAAAAGGGCCTAAAAGTGTCTGAAATTGTCAGTCGTCGGTTAGATTAAGGCTTGGTGAGAATCAGCTTTCGGGTCATATTCCTAGGGAGATCGGGCAATTTCCAAACCTCGTGTTTCTTGATTTGTATACTAATCATTTTTCAGGTTTATTGACACATGAGCTAGGTAATATTACAGTTCTTGAGCTTTTAGATGTTCATAATAATCATATAACAGGTGAAATCCCACCTGAGTTGGGTGAGTTAGTGAATCTTGAGCAGCTTGATTTGAGTCAAAACGGGTTCATGGGTCAAATACCATTGAGTTTTTGTAACTTTAGTTACTTGAATAAACTCATACTCAACAACAATCTTTTAACAGGTTCGATCCCATCATCAATAAAAAAACTTGCAAAAGTTAACACTTCTTGATTTGAGTTCAAATGGCCTTTCGGGTCAAATCCCGACTGAGATCGGGTCAATTACGAGTTTGACTATCAGCCTTGACTCGAGCTCAAACAGGTTTCAAGGCGAAATTCCTGAGTCAATAAACGGGTTGACTCAATTACAATCACTTGATCTTTCACACAACTCGTTTCATGGGAAGATACTAATCTTGAGTTCACTCACTAGCCTCACTTCCCTAAATGTTTCCTACAATAATTTCACGGGTTCAATCCCATCCACACCCTTTTTTCGAACTCTAACATCCGAATCATTCATCCAAAATGAAGGTCTTTGCGAATCAGCAGACGGGTATTCGTGCTCTTCACGAACACCAACAAGAAACGGGTTGAAATCAGTTAAAACAGTAGGTTTTAGTGGTACTAATCATTGCATCTGTTACCCTTGCGGCAGGGGCCATGTGGGTCTTTGTGTCAAGGAACCATAAGTACATGATCAAGAATTCATTAAACGACTCAAACCCCGATTCTCGTGGTGACGATTTCTCATATCCATGGACGTTTATACCCTTCACAAAGCTCGGGTTTACTATTGATAACATTTTGGAATGCTTAAAAGACGAGAACGTGATAGGGAAAGGGTGCTCGGGGGTCGTTTACAAAGCTGAAATGCCAAATGGTGAAATCATTGCGGTAAAGAAACTCTGGAAAACAAAAAAAGATGAAGAACCCGCCATAGATTCCTTTGCAGCTGAGATACAAATTCTTGGTCATATTCGACACCGGAATATTGTCAAACTTTTGGGCTATTGTTCTAATAGAAGTGTGAAACTTTTGCTTTACAATCACATTGCTAATGGGAACTTGCAACAGTTGTTGCAAACTAACAGGAATTTGGATTGGGAAACTAGGTATAAGATTGCGGTGGGGTCTGCACAAGGGCTCGCGTATCTTCATCATGATTGTGTGCCAGCAATTCTTCATAGAGATGTTAAGTGTAACAACATACTTCTTGATTGTAAATATGAGGCTTATTTAGCAGATTTTGGGCTCGCGAAGCTTATGAGCTCTACAAATTATCAGCATGCCATGTCGAGGATAGCTGGATCGTACGGATACATTGCTCCAGGCAAGTATTTATTTTCCTCATTGGATTTGGCTTTTCGCTCATAAAATTGCATTAACTATTCAGTTTCTTTTAATTACTTATCTGCATCTTTTAATAGAATTATGTTTATTTTCTGCAGAATATGGTTACACGATGAACATAACAGAAAAGAGTGACGTCTATAGTTATGGGGTGGTGTTGTTAGAGATCTTAAGTGGACGCAGTGCAGTTGAAAATCGGTTAAGGGAAGGTTCACATATAGTCGAGTGGGTGAAAAAGAAAATGGGAAGTTTTGAGCCGGCAGTGACTATTCTCGACACCAAGCTCCAAGGACTACCGGATCAAATGGTCCAAGAAATGCTACAAACACTCGGTATTGCAATGTTTTGTGTCAACTCTTCACCTGCGGAAAGGCCAACAATGAAAGAAGTGGTCGCGCTGCTGATGGAAGTTAAATGTTCACCTGAAGAATGGGGGAAAACTTCACAACCATTAATGAAACAGTCATCTACTCATAGTTAAAAATGTTTCCACAATCATAAAGTAGGATTTTGTTTTTAGATTTGAGGTTTTAGTCATTCAGTTTGTTTTTAGTTCTCAAATGTGTAAGAATAGAATTGTCATTTGAGTATGAGAAAAAAGATTTGGATAAATGGTCTTATTCTAATGTAGTTTGTTTATGGTAGGCCTTTTCCTACAGCGATGTCCAACTTATGTTCCATGAAGTAAAACTGATGGTTTTCATTACACAAAAGTATGTATACAAATATGCACAAAAGACAAAAGTGAAGACCCACAAGTGTCCAAGATAGCTGTCTTACAATTGGTCCATATCTCCTTGTTTTGTTGCTAATGGAAAGAAGCATGTTATCTGGTCAAAAAGAATAGTAAAGCACTTAAAGATGCAATAACTCGGCAAACAATGCCCATGGAGTATGTCTCCTATTCATTATACACATCAAAGAAGACAAAGTAAGGGTACATTGACCAACACTTCTGACATAAGATCTTCAATTGTATTCTAGTTTTAGTAATAGAAGGACCAGATAGATCACTATCTTTTTTCATGACTCAACAATTTTTGTAACATGAATTAGTGCCTATAAAACCATTTATATGAAAGAGTCCTAATCAAAATGATTGAAGTAGAAAGTATAATCCTTAGTGTCTTGTGACACTACACTATTGGAGACAATTGGCGGGGACAAGACCCGACCTTTACGCGGCGACAAGTCCCCGCCGAAAGTCCGCCGCCAAATCCCCGCCGCTGTTAATTTTTCGCGAGGACACAACACACTTTCCGCGAGGACCAGTGGGTCCCACATCGTTTTGTCTGGTCAAACAATGCCAGCGTGGCATCCACTTTTTGGCGGGGACACGTCCCCGTTGAAAGCGGGTCACCAAGAAAAGTTTAACACACTTTCAGCGGGGACATCTCCTCGCGGAAAGTGTGTAACCAAAAAGTTTGTGCACACTTTCAGCGGGGACATCTCCCCGTAGAAAATGAGTCACGAAATAAATCATTTCACATTTTTAGCGGGGACATGTCCCCGCTGAAAGTGAGTTAACAAGAAAAATATGTCACACTTTCAGCGGGGACATGTCCCCGCTAAAAGTGCATAACCCATTTTACAGCAATTGCTGCAAAATGGGTACTTTCCAGATTTTTTCCGGAAAAAAATCCACAACATTACAACCTGTATATCCCAATGCTACAATACACCACAAAAGATACTCACATCACAAATCCACCAAACAAAATATCATACATATCCAAATTCGATAAAAGTTTACATGCATAATCATTTGTATCCAAATTCGCCAAAAACGGTTCAAAAACCGTTATCACATGATCATCTACGAAGCGATACCTAAGTTA
>LBNU01005574.1:19368-78162 GCA_014162995.1 Artemisia annua | reverse complement strand
CACGAGCTAGGGTTTAACCCTTAAGTTCTCCACCAAGTTCCTCCCTTAAAACAATAAAATTCGTCCTATATATATAGAAAATACGGGCTGACGGCGTCAGCCCAAGGTGTGACGCCGTCACGCCGACGATTAGGGTTTTGTGATGGCCTTCTTGACGTCATCACGCCACCTTGTTCCAGATCTGATGGCCTTTCCTGACGCCGTCACCAGACTAGGCCAAAAACTCTATGGCCCGTCATGAGTAACTTCCAATTTCTTCACTTCATTTGTTCCTGACGTCGTCACGTTGAAGCTTGTGACGCCGTCACCTTCTGTGCACTTTAGGGTCTTTTGAGATTTTGTTGTTTTCCGCACTTTTTCACTCCGAAATCGCCCGAAAATGCTTCTTTTCTGATTTTCTCCTCAAAAGTACCTAAAATGAGAAAAGAAACGACTTTGGGTGAAATCCGATCAAATAATATACGAATTAGGACTCAAACTGACCCCTAAAAACGTAACATTTTTCGTCTCATCAATTACCAAGGCCGTTCCTAATCGGATGCCCCCGAAAGGGCTTTCACTGACATGCCGAAGTACACCAACGATTAGGTGAGTCGCTGGAGATCACCCCATGACTGTAGACCATTTGGAACACCACCGCGAACACTAAGCGTAATCCACGAGAGATTACCGAAGTGACCTGCTGTCAGGGCTGTTTGATGTTGACCCTGGCAGGAGTTTCCACTCAATCATTGGGAAATACTTATGTATGTTCCCTCATAAGTGTTCTTGGCAGATTGCTAAGATCCGCGTAGGACTCAAAATATTATAGCTGGTGTCCTTAATGTTGAGCAATCAGTGTAGAAGTATCAAGTGTTCCTATGAGATCTTTTGATGCATCTCGTGGCTCTAGACTCGATAAGTGCACATTGGTTATCCTATACGGAGACTAGGGAGGGGTCTCCTGTTTCAATATCAACTAGCTCTAAGAGACAAGTCGATAGATTACACCGGTTCCCCATGAGAATGAAACAAGCTCTTTTAAGAGAACTTGAGTGGCTAGAAGGTTTAGTGCAGTGCGTCACTGGGTCCATGACGTCTTGTCTTCAATACCGATGTTACCTTAGTAACAATCAGTAGCATATGAATTGAACCCGGTTTCTGCCCTAAGGTTGAATAATTGGAGGGCTATTTCTTTTCACCCTTTCTCATTTCATATCTTTTTAATTCTTTAACCCCTTCAGTGCTTACCGAGACTTCATTACTAGAACCTTGTTGGGTTTGTTCCAGTCCTAGCTCAATCTCAGTCGGCACTCTTCCCTTTCTCACTTTTCTCCTTTTTGCAATCTTTCCTAAGGACTTCTAATCTATCTATTGGATTGTCCCTGGGAAGATCCCTTCGGTTCTGGTGGATCATGGGAACACATACCTAACCTTACCATCCTTATAACTCCATGCATTAAAGTAAAGTGGTCGGTCTTTTGGTATCTTTCCATAATCACCATATAACCAAATCATTGAAAATTTTCTCAAAGTGTTTATGATTAATAAACACATTTTGCACACACTTTGAGAGTTTTTATAATTTTCAAATGCTCCCCGTTAACATGTGCTCATAGGTTTTAGATAGAAATTTGCACATGTCGGGGTGAGTTGTACTTTTGAATTGATTCACTCTTAATAGACATATACCCTAGGGACACGTTTACGTTGCTTAGTTAAAGGGATCCATGATCAGCTTTTAGGTGATAACTAGCCCTAATAACTAACTTGAAGTTGTTAACATTCCTTAAAAAAAGAATTTAGACCCGTCAAAGTATACATCTAAGAAGAGCTTCTCGAAACAGTACTTTCTACTTGGATAAATCCTTTCGAATCCAAACGTTTTTGTTTCGTCAATTCATGAGTCAAATCTGAGTCATAATCAATTCACGGTTTCTACATGTTATTGTAAAAACACACGAAAGACTCTTAGCCACTTGCTCCCCCTCAATATGTGCATATTGATTGATTCCATTTGAAAGTTTTGAAAACTTTAGCACATACGGGAAAGCGAACATTTGAGATCAATTATTCACCATTTATACACTTGCTCCCCCTCAATATGTGCTTTGATTAAAATTCAAAACTTCAAAATTTTAGCACATACGGGAGAGCGTACCTTTAAGTCCAAAAACAACACGTTTAAAATCAGATTTCATATTTAAATCACATTCTCTCCCCCGATCAAAAAATTTCAAATCTTTTGAGATTTTGTGATCCCAATTGATTTAAATGATTTTAGAAGAAAAATTGGGAGAAAATCTGATAAAAGTTTTAACATTTACTGATTTTGAGACACTTTTTCACTGCTGCTGGTGCACAAAGCTTTTAAAGGTGCAAAAATTTTAAGAAAATACGCTCCCCCTAAATTAATGACCCGTTTTCAATTTAACGTGTTGTGGCCATTAAGTTGAGCGGCAAGGTATTTGTGAAAATTTAAGTCCAATAGCCACCTTGTAAACCACAAAAACTCTCTTGAAGAATCATTAAGAGAGAGATTTTGGGATGAAAGAAGACTTCTCTTCTTTTACAAGAAGTGATGCACTGAAGCGTACAACAAATCGGGAGTACACGGATGTCAAGTAATCCATGCCCGGATGAACTTCATCCGTTGTTAGGAACAACCGTCAATATGGTGACGTGTTTTCCTTATGTTGAAGCCCGGGTTGCTATCTGAAGTAATAGCAAGCCGTTATGACATGATTAACATGAAACTATTTTTGGTATTTTTATGTTTTTCAGATTTTTATGGTTTTCTAGGTTTTTATATTTTTGTATTTTTCTTTTAGGTTTTAATGACTATGTACGAGGATATTTGAAGCGAATCCATTACTCATTGTTATCCTCCTGAAGACTTTTGAGTGACTCAGGAGAGATACTCTTCATTCCAAGACGAGGAAGAATGAATTGAAACCGTTCTCTGGGAGGTGCTTAGGTGAAGATGTCAGCCAGCTGAAATTCTGTCCTCACAAAGTAAAGTTCCACGATTCCCTTTTCCACTTGTTCTCTGATGAAATGGTGTCGAATATCAATGTGCATAGATCTTGAGTGCTGGACGTTGTTGCAGCAAAGAGTAATGGCACTTTTGTAGTCACAGTACATTGGAACTTTGTTGAATACAAAACCATAATTAGATAATTGAGACCTCATCCAAAGGATTTGAGCACAGCAAGATGACATGGCAATGTATTCAGCCTCAGTGGAGGAGATCGAGGTACTCATTTGCTTATTTGATGACCAGCTAACCAGCTTGTCTCCTAGAAATTGAGCACCGCCCGACGTACTTCGACGAGTATCTTGACACCCTGCATGATCAGCATCAGAGTAGGCAGTGAGAGCCATAGCTGTGTCTTTAGGGTACCAAAGGCCCATGTGAATCGTCCCTTGAAGGTACCTGAAGACCCTTTTGACTGCTTCTAAGTGCTTTTTGGTAGGTTTGGATTGATAGCGAGCACACATGCAAACTGCAAATAAGAGATCTAGTCTCCTAGCGGTGAGGTACATCAATGATCCGATCATGCTTCGGTAATTGGTTTGGTCAACTGGAGCCCCCTCAACATCCTCATCCAGTTTTGACCTCTCTATCATTGGGGTGTCAACAGAGTCACATGATTCAAATCCAAATTTCTTCAAGATTTCAGTATCATACTTGGATTGATTGATGAAGATGCCATGAGGATTTTGAGATATTTGCAACCCCAAGAAGAATGACATTTGCCCCATCATGGACATTTGGAATTCTGTATTCATTTCTTGTGAAACCGATCACACTCCAGTGGATCTGAAGATGCGGAGATAATGTCATCCACATATATTTGAACATGGAGTAGATGCTTGCCCGACTTTCTGGTGAACAATGTAGGATCAACCACACCCTTGGTGAATTTGTTGGCTAGAAGGAATTTGGATAGAGTGTCGTACCAAGCTCTGGGTGCCTGTTTCAGTCCATAAAGTGCCTTTTTCAAGCGATAGACATGATTCGGGTATTCAGGATTAACAAACCCCTCTGGTTGGCTTACATACACTACCTCCTTTAAGTGACCATTAAGAAACGCATTCTTCACATCCATTTGGTAGACAATCATATTCTGACTAGCTGCATTGGCAAGAAAGATTCTGATGGCCTCAATTCTGGCTACTGGTGCGAATGATTCCTCAAAGTCAATGGCTTCTTCTTGTCTGTATCCTTTGGCCACTAGACGAGCTTTGTTCTTCAGAACTTCACCATATTCGTCAAGCTTTACCTTGAAGATCCATTTGAGAGCGATAATCATAGCACAGTCGGGAGGAGGCACTAGTTCCCAAACATCAAGTCTGTCAAATTCATGGATTTCCTCTTGCATTGCGGTGAACCAGGATGTTTTAGTCAAAGCTTCTTTATAATCCTTTGGTTCGACTTTAGACAGTATGGAACTGACAAAGCACCACAAGGCATCTGCGGCAAGTTGTCTACGTGTAGATACAGGGCGAGATGGATTACCAATGATGTTGTCAATTGGGTGATCGTTTGTCCATTTCCTGATATGCTCATGAAGTTGATGATTGGGGACTGATGTAGCAGTGTTGGAATCTTCTGAAGAGGTTGCTACATTTGATGGATCAGGTGCAAATATGTTGACAAAAGGTTCATCAGGTGATTGAGCAAAGGGATTTACTTCAAATGTATTTTCAGATGCTGTTCCTTGAGGATTTGAAGAAGGTTAATCGGTGTGTGAGGGTTGAGTATGGCTGGATGATGGAGCAGTTTGACTAAGAGAGATGGAGATGGAAGGCCCATTAGTAGGTTGAGGTTCATCATTAGCAGGAGCATCAGGACCTATAACTTGTTGTTCTGGTTCGACTCTCTGTTGAGGCTCAAAATACTCATCATACATTGGATCAAATAATTTCTTCAAATCTTCACTAGTGGGTGACAGGATCATCAGTGGTGGAAGAAGGTACAAGTCCCGAACTAATTGGTCCAGGAGTCAAAAGATTAGATGCGGGTCCTGAACTGGAGTATTCAGGAGCCGTTTGCTCGGACAGCTCATCAAACGTGACATGGATAGCTTCCATGATTTTTCGGGTTCTATTGTTGTAGATTCGATAGCCTCTCTTGTTTGGTGCATAGCCAACAAAAATTCCAATATCAGCTTTTGCCTTGAGCTTTCCCAAATCTCCACTATCGTTAGTTGGGTAGCATAGTGCACCAAAAATTCGAAGAAATGAGAGATCAGGTTTTCTCTCGTGCATCAGCTCATAGGGAGTTTTGCTGTGAAGAGGATGAATCAGTGATCAGTTCTGAGTGTAACAAGCAGTTGCAATTGCCTCTCCCCAGAGGAACATAGGAGCTTTGGAGAATATCAGCACAGTTTGTGCAGCCTCTACAAGGGTACGGTTTCGTCTTTCAACGACTCCATTCTGCTGAGGTGTTCGAGGTATACTCCTTTGATGACTAATTCCAAGATCTTCATAGAATTGAGTAAGTTGCTGATTAACAAACTCAGTTCCGTTATCTGTGCGGACGAATCTGACAGTTTTATTGAGTCCAACTTGCAGCTGCTTGATTAGTTTGATGATGATCTCAGGCATCTCGTCCTTGGATCTGAGGAACTTAACCCACGTAAACCGAGAGTAGTCATCGACAATCACTAACACATATCTCTTTCCATAAATACTTTTCACTCTTGTTGGACCACACAGATCCATGTGAAGTGTATGAAGAACTTCCATAATGGTGTTGATAGTTTTGGGTTTGTGAGATTGTTTCTTGCTTTTACCAAGCTGACAAGCGGAACAGAGATGATCTTTTTCATACTTCAGCCTGGGCATGCCTCGAACAAGATCTTTACGAGTGAGCTCATTGATGGTACCGAAGTTCAAGTGATTTAAACGACGATGCCACAACCATGACTTGTTCTTGGAAGCCTTAGATAGTAAACAAATTGGTTATGACCGCATCTAACAGTCCCGATAAACTTTTTCACGAAATTTCTGAGCCGCGAGCGATCCCCAGTCATATGCTTTGAGCAGCCTGAGTCCAAATACCACAGGACGATTTGTACGACCTGCATTTGAAACAAGACAAATATGGATAACTGAAAGACGTTGATCCCCAACTACATATGGGATCCGATTGGTTAGCGCAAACATCATTAATTACAACAGAAGAGGAAGGTTCAATAGTATCCTTAATCTTATCATGACATGCGGGGGCACTAGACTTATGATTAACGCATTGTGATCCTATAGGAAAAATCCTACCAGTTTCCTTCCAAATCCTAATATTTGAAGACCTAGGATTAGGCAATTTATCAAAGGGGTTTTGATTTCCTTTTTAGAATTTTCTTCCACTGGGTCTCCAATGATAGCCAACAGTAGAAAACTTCCTTCCTGTTGCTTTCCAAACACGTTCACATTTAGGATACACAACATGACAAACAAGGGGTAATTTAGAAGCATTCAACAAGGTCTTAGCACACTCATCATGATTACCAGAAATTAAATAGTCATTACAGATCTCACAAGTAGCATTTGAATTCGAATTAATTACAGTACGCCTAGAGCTAATACTAGAATCAACACGATTCATGACATTCAGATCAGTCTTATTGTTCCTAATGTGGTCTTCTACTTTCGTTCCTTGAGCCCTCCTAGCTGGCGAAGTCCTATCTTTCATTGTATTGCAACTAGGCTTTGACCCGCAAGCATTAGTGACAACTTTTACTCCTGTAGAATTAATGATGGTAACATTAGATCGTGGTCTTTCTGTTTGATTATTGGTTTGAGGTGTGTTATTTTCAGATGATGTTAATGGTACACAAAAGGTAACATGCTTGTTCTTATCCTTAGAGGTTGGCTCATGAACCTTATCTCGCATGAAAACAGCTTTGGGGCATGTACCAATGGCATAATCTAAGAGTTCATATGATCTATTGGTGAGATAATAAACATCAAGGACGGCATTATCAGCAGGTCTCACCATTCTAACCTCATCAATGGTCTCACAAAGCATGTCTAGGCAATCCTTAAGATACCTAAGGTGCTCATTATGGACAAACGCATTATTCCTAAGGGGAAGAGGAATAGTTACGGCATCACATGCAATTCCTTTAGATTTACCGACCATGGGGAGCATTCTCTCTTTCGCCTGAGTCTTTAGATTCTCAATTTCTTTTAACAAAGACGTTATTTTCTCATTGGTTTTATCACGTGAGATCTTAATTGAATCATGTAAATCTTTGTAATGTTGTTTGACCTTTGAGTTTTCAGCATGAAAACAATCATTTTCATATTTGAGATGTTCGATGATGTTTTGGAGTTGAAAATTTTGAGAATCTAAACACGGAGGTTTCTGAGGTTCAATCATATCACTCTTGTGAGATTTCTGTTGGGCAATTTGAACCCTCAGTTTTCGAATCGTGTTGGTGTGAGCTTGAATCTTTTCATCACGTTTGGCTAATTCAAAATGTGCATCAAATTCAGGAGCATCCGAAGATGTCTTAACATTTGAGGTTTTAATTCTTTCTTCTAAATGTTGATACTTTAATTGCAAATTAAGATTATCAACCTGTTGTTTTGAAAACTACCTGACCATGTTATCATGGTCATCGTTTTGAATTTTTTCACGCAATTTTAAATTCTCCCCCTCAAGCTCAACAACACGATTTTGGAAAATATTTCATGAAATTGGCAAGCAGTTAGGGAAGAATCAGTAACAGTATAAAACACATCTTGAGCAATGCACTTAACAATTAGGTTATCATACATGATGAGAGTATTTTTCCTAACAATTTCACTATGTTGAAGGTCTATTACAGTTTGTTTTCCTTCAAGTTCCAGACTTTTAAACACATCTGTCATTTCATTAATCTCAGATTTAAGAGACGTTTGCATGTTCTCAAAATGTTCCTTGATTTGTTTAAAGAACGGAATTACTTCAGTAAGATAACACTCTTTAGTTACTTCAAACCCCCTTTCGCCCTCAGTAATTCCCGTTGGTGTAATTCTCTTTTTACATGTTTTATCAAATTCAGCAAACATTTGATACAGAACGTATATGCTAATGAGAGTATTACATTGAGTGGGAAGAGCTAACTGAACTAGGTGCATTGGCGTATTGGGAGGATACACCGTTGGAGTCGCAATCTTAAGCTTTTCAGCTTTTATTTTCTCATCATCTAAGGACCAAAAAATCTGTTCTGGGGTTAACCTAGTTTGGGGCGTAAAAACCGTCAATCGATTCTGTTCATAGTAATTATGTGGCTTGATATTGACACGGTTTCTAACGCACTTAGGATCCTTTAATTTATTCTCAAGTCTTTCTCTATTTACGGACTCAATTTCATAAATTTCCTCATAATTACGCACATCGGGAGGGGCATGATCAGGTGTAAGCATCACCTTAGCATCATATAAGGCAGGTTGAGTGGCACTAACGCTTCTAAGAAAATTAGTTTTAGGCACTCCTACATCCTTATTGCTATGTTTGTCACGTAACTTAATGTGCTTATGCATCATTTGAGCAGTTTGAATGGTTTGGCCTTCTGTGTACAATTTATTTTCAAGCTTGTTCTTTAAGGCTATTAAGTTGGAAAAGTCACTTAAGAGTTTAGTTTCTTTACTTTGAAAATCTAGTTTAGGTGCAGTCACACTTTCATGAATCTCTTGTTTTTGCTTAACAATTTGATCAACTTGATTTTGTAAAGATTTTATTTCCATTCTTAATGCTTCTTCCTTTACGTTTCTTTCTGTGACGTAAGCACACATTTGCCAATCCATTTTCTGCTCTCGTTTGGTTAACTCAAATTTTGCACGTTGTTGATACATATTCACTTGATCTTTAAGAATATTAATTCTAGTGGTCAATGTATCATCAGGTATAACAGCAGTGTATTCATCAACTTCACGAATGTTATTAACAACATATGAGTCATCATTTGGTAAAGCAGACACGACATTTTGTTTCAAATATTGCTCATATGGGACAACATTACTATTACCCATATCAGCAGAATCTGAATCAACAATGTCAGTTTGTTTTACTTTGTTATGAGTCCTTTGTTTGTGCATCACATTGTCAACATGTGTATTGAAAGATCCTCTACTAAGTTCATCAGATTCTTTATTGTTATCCTCATGTTGTTGTTTTGAGGAAACATCATTGTTTTTCAAATCAACATCATTTGGCGTGACAATACTAGTCTGATATACTTCATCGAGAATCTTTGAAATACACATGTTTCATATGTGTCATACAATTTGAGTACCTCAGAAAAAATGATGGATGATTTGGGAGATCCCGATTGATGTGGTGATGTGACTGTAGAAGAAAGCTTGGCCATGAAGATGGTCTGTGCAGTAGGCTCATCATCAATATCAGAATCAAAGGCATCACAATCTTCAGCCTGGAAGATATTTGGGTCGTTGAGAGCAAGATCCTGAATCGGTTGATCATCCACATCAGCATCAAAAGAATTCCCTTCATCACCCGCAAGAAATAGCAGCTGTTCTTTATCCAGCAGAACCCCGTTCTCTTGAGCTTGCATTAGTAGCATCTTATCTTTGAAGTAGTCCCAGTTCTGAGGACATTTTGGTTGAGTGCAGTTCCTTGCAATATGACCTATCCCTCCACAGTTGTAGCACTTGATTTGTCTTCCTTGTCCTTGATTGACATTACGCATCCTATTCAGTGCATTTCCCCGGACATTTTGTCTTCCTTGTACCAAAACATGCCCATCTTCCACAACAGCAAGATTACGTGGGTTAGATGAAGTCCTTAGTTGGTTGTTGGTTTGAGGAAGAGTACTCCTGAAGTGTTGAACCAGTAGTGAGACTTGGTTGGAGAGATCATCAATCCTTTTGTCAATGTGAGAGTTTCTAGAGTCTTGTGTATTATTCTTGACAATTGACGACTGTAAGGATGTTTGACCAAGGGAAGACTGATTCTGTGTTGCTTGGGTAATAGGATGATTGATTGAATCAACTGAGGATTGGTTTAGTCCCTGAACACTGGAGATTAGAGCAAGAGGATCATTTGAGGGATGGAACTTTTCTCTCAGCTGACGATCATACATGGCATGTTTCTCATGTTGTTGCAAGTAAGCATAGAGCTGTTCATAGTTGGTGTTTTTGAGCCCTTTGTTTAACTTCACAGCTGTGACAAACTGATCCCATTCTGGTGACATATTGTTGACAAATTTTGAGTTGAGTTGGATGTTGGGCATTGTCATTCTGATCATTCTCATGTCATTCACAAGCTTGTGGAATTTGACATAGTAGTCATTAATGCTTTCACTGGGATTCATTTTGAAGTGCTCGAATTCATTATACAATTGTGATTCACGATCTTCTTTGGTAAGTTCAGAGCCAACAAGCGGCATTTTGACATTATCCCAAACAGCTTTGGCCTCAGTGTTGAAGTTAACCAGTTTGTAAATGTCCTTGGGTAACCCTTGTATCACTATGTTAGAAGCTCGAATATCAGCATCATAGCATTTCTTTTTTGTTTCGTTAAGATCATTGTAATTATGAGGTCTGTCAATTCCAAAGGTGACTGATCCATCTTCACTTGTGGAGATAATATCCCTGGTAATACCCATTTGAATCGGCCCTTCATCAATCGATCTCAGAATATTCTCCCCATTTTCTTTGCCCTGACAATACAGACGAATTCTTTGTAACCATGACTCATAGTCAGTTCTGTCTAGCATAGGAGGTCGAGTGTCGGACCCAACAACTTGGATATCATCAATAGATGTCACAGTAGTCATAATGACGAGATCTTAAACGTGACTTAAACCGAGAAATCGATTCTTTCCCGGGATTTTACTAAAGTCAACCAGGGAAAACCGCTAAGAAAAGCTAACCGCTGACAGAATAACCGCTAGTATGGTAACCGCTGACTATTAAACCGCTGTCAAGTAAACCGCTGACAAGGTAACCGCTTAACAAGGATAACCGCTAACCACGAAAACCGCTGGAGTTACTAACCGCTGGAGCACTAAAAGACAGAGTGAACTAACCGCTGGTAGCAAACCGCTGAAACAGTACAAAGGACAGCGTTATGTTCGCTGGCAAAGTGTACTAACCACTGACACTAACCGTTGTAACCCCAAGTTAACCGCTGCCAAGAAAATGTTACCGAGGAGAAAACTGCTGCCAAGAAAATGGTTCAAAATCACTCGTACGCTCCACAAACATAAGATCTAGCCAAGCCAACTGATAAACTAGATAGATCTAACCCCTCTAATCCAAGAATTAAAAGAAAATACACAAGAAACACCACGAACAAGCTCAAGCATGAGTAAAACCTTCCTAAGCTAATAGAAACCAAAACAACCCATACACCACAAGTCCAAACACCAAGTACCTACGATCCCTAGGATGTAACCATGGCTCTTGATACCAATTGTAAGACTAACTAACATATAACACGTATGGATCTTGTGATATGGATCGAATACAAAAGAAAGAAAGAAGAAAGTTAGAGAGAGAAAGTAGAGTAAGAAAGATGGGAACCTTGTGAGAAAACCAAAAAAAAGAAAATAGATTATGAGAAGGTCCAACCCTCTCCAAGGAGGGAGAGGGCTATTTATATGTACAAGGTGTTGCTTGCCTCTACTAGGCTGTGGATCGGGCTGACAGTGGGTAAAGACCCGACCCGACTCCACGAATACTAACTAATACTAATCTACGTACTAATTACTATTATAAATACTACGAGCTATACAATGCTTAATCGTACTTGGGGTGACCGAATCTTCTATAAGAAAAATCGTATTCCTAACACTCAGGTTCTCGATAATCTAATTCTCGATAATCACTTTCTCGAAAATCATGTTCTCGATAAGCATAAAGTTTTCAAAAATGGAAAAGAATGGAGATGAAGAGAAGCAGTTAGACCAAGACCAAAACCATATACCAATACTCTTCTCATGAATTCAGTTTTGATAACATCATAAGTCTAGAACCAAGCAGAAAAATTAAATATATCATAAGCGACTTAAATGGTGACCGAGTCTACCACTGCCACGACAAAATCCAAACCAATAACAAATCTAATCACTCCTTAACCCTCTTCAGCCCATCTCATAACGACAACATCTATCCTAAACCAGTCTCACCATCTCACGGCTACAACAATATTCCATCTCCAAACGTCAAAAAGACTCAAATTAAATAAATCACAAGAGATCTCAGACTCGTTCCAATTTGCTTCAATCATTTATAGATTTTTGAGGAACATACATCATCACGGATCTATTAAAGCTCAATTTTTTTATGTACGAAACTAATTCAGAAAGAAACATAACAAATATGTTATGCTCTTCCTTTGTTTTGATATGAAAAACACACACCACACATATATTCTTACCCGATACCTCTGTGAGATATTGAAGACGTGTTCATCTTTCAAAAGTGTTGTCTTGATTCATTGTTAGCTTCGACTTGGGGCTGCAAGAATTAAAGAGGGTGCTTGTGTGGTGCCCGATTGTAGAGAATACATGTTGCTGTGGGTTTGTGAGATTCTTGTTAGATGGGAGACTGAGATTAGATGAGTTGTTAGGAGATGTAATATGCCAGGAGAGAGAGAGAGGTATGGTAGGCGTTTGTTATAACGATTAGGGTTGACAATGTGAGATAAAATTAGGGTACTGGATATATAAGGATGGTATTCGGACTTGGATCGGGCTAATTACTCATTAAGTTAGGCCGAGTATAAGGTTGGGCTGGTACACGGTTTGACTTGTGAGACGTGAACTGAATGAGCCGAAATTTTTGATAAGGGTGTGTTTAAGTTGGTTATCATTGGACTAGATCATATCTTAATTAACATGGGCTGAATTGTAATTATTCAAATATATTCTTTAATACATTGTGTTGATTTTGGTATAATGTTTGGCGAAAAAAGAGTGGTATTTTGGTTATTACAAAAGGCTAGTTGTTTAAGCATTTAACCGCAAGATGTGACTACGGCGTTAATTCATTATTATTTATTTGAGATTGAAGTGGAATTTCATGGGTGCGTGTACTTAGTATCTCAAGATATCGGGGTTGGTTGGATGAAGATTCTTTGAGATCCTTGTTCGAGCTTTTTTCCGTACAAATGATAGAGACTTGAGTTGTCTAGTTATACCTGATGTCAGGAGTTACGTTGTTGTGCTCACAGAGTATAGCTATCACTTTAAAGGAGTTACGTTGTAGTGCTCAAGTGTCACAAAAAGCTGTGGATAATTCAAGAGACGTTCATATACAATTAAGGATGGTTGGATGGGTATATGATTTCCTACCTTTATTGAAAATCTCAGTATTGGTTCTTAGTCATACTATAGTGCAAGTTTAAGTCACAAGTTCGGGTTATTTTACTTCGCTCTCAAGTTCATAATCCATCAGTAGTCACTACAAAAAGCCGTCTGAACGATAATGGGGTCGGTAAAGAGTTAGTTGAGAGGAATACAAAAGAGTAGAGATGTTTATCAGCAGTTGATTCTCATGGGCTAGTTATGGTACTTCACACTTGTTTGGTTAATTGGGCTGCCTCTGATTTTCATCGTTAACATAGTGTGTATGCTTCCGATTTCAAAGAAGGCATCGTAGGGGAAGATAGAGTGGATGTTCTTTTGCTTTCTTTGACTTTTGTTGATTTCTTTGCGAGAACACTCATTTTCCACGAGGATCTGCATTCTGGGGGAAGAAATGTGCACATCGAGGACGCATAATAGACTCACGTGATCGAGCTTACAATTTCATTACTACCGAAATGACCTCCGCAGAGATGATCGGTGGTTCAGTTTTGTGATTTTGGTGTAATCGTTTCGACTCTCGGAGATTGTGAAGTGCGAAGTAGCCTACATATGTGAGAATATCCTGCTGATTTCTTGCATGTTACCCCCGAACGGAGCTTCCACGTTGAGTATAACCATGATAAAGTAACTACTCAGATTTGCTTGGTATGGTTTACGGTGTTATCTACAAATTCCGCTGCGTACCTAAAACTTCAAAAGTTAGAAGACATGTTAACTACATCAAAGTTTTGAATCTGCTGAAGACGGTTGTCAGTTTGGGGGGAAGCTGATTCAGAAACTTCGCCAAAAAGAAGTGTATGAAGAAGCCGCTAAAGACATGCAGCATGAATTGGGGGGAAGTTAATCCAGTTCATGAAATTACATCATTTGCCTACAAGTGGAGAAAAAGTTCTCAAGCCGAGGTACAAGATGAAGACAAAGAGCGTCAACTGTAGTCATCCTCAGCACTTGAAGAGCTGATGAAGACTTTTCTTTATTTGTATTTGTAGTTGTAGGAAATGTTGTAAGTAATCCCTTATGTCGCCCCATTGGGGGAAGATTGTTAGGAATCATCCTAACACATAAATGGAACGACATTTACGGGATTACATTAGCTATCTTGTTAAGCCAAAACACATGGACTAGTTATGTAATATTACAATAGTTAAGCTTGTGTTAGGCTTTATATACCCCCCCCATACTTCCATGGAGGGGTGAGACGTTGTGTGTATTTTCCCTTTCATCTTTCTTATTAATAAAACACCTAGTTTCCCTTCTCTCTCCACTTTCTCTCTCTAACAATGGATCTCATCTATTTCCATCAAACCCGACCTCCCGAATCACAAAATCAACATAAACTACGATCCTATCAACTGTGCAGGCCTAAAAAAATTGTTGCCTATATAACAGAAGAAACGAAAATAGAAAATATTGATTGGTGCAAATATGTTTTCGACTGCTTGAAAGTCAGCAAAAAAAAGTGGGTGAGAGATAATCCTGAAAGTTACTATACTGGACCTCTGGTAGCACTTATTGTAAGTGTTAATTTCGATACATTATTATTTTTTTATCATAGTATAGTAACTTTATTTATCCAGTATTCACATGTGAAAAATTTATGTGTATTCACATGTGAAAATTTTATTTTGCAGCTTATATACCTTCATTCAACAAAGTGTGTTATAGATTCCATCCCTCATAAAATTCCTGCAATAAAATATTGGAGTTCTGAAAAGATAAGAGAGAGGGATAATTTTTAATTCGACAACGGCGGTTTTGGAATTCTGGATTTATATGAAAAGGACAACGATGATAATGATTCTTCCGAAAACAAGGTTTTCTTTAATCTATAATTGTTAGAATCACGTTTCACGTATTATCAAGTGTCGGTCATAGTTTATGTAATAGGTTGCTTAATATCAAGGCTTATATGTTAGTTATTATGTCTAGGCTTATGAAGTAAGCCCATGGGCCTAGGCCTTTTAGTTTAGAATAAGAAAGGAAGGAAGCCCTAGCTTCTTCTCCTATAAATACTATGTAAAACCTCATTTGAGGGTTGTTGGTTCTATGTTATTTCTTCTCTCTTATTTTTCACATAGTTCCTTCCATCCTCTCTTTCTCTCTCTAACTTTCTCTCTCTAAAATATACTTGTGTATTCATAAACTTAGGATCTAACAAGTGGTATCAATCGCTAGAAGGAGGTATAGTTTTGTTTTTGGATTCATACGAACCAAAAACACTTTTTTAGTCTCATTATTTTTGTAAAAAGTTCCAATCTTTTGCTTGGTTTTTTATTTCTAACACATCTTTACTTCTAAACTTGTGTTACAAATCATTACAAACAAAAAATTTCAACTTTTTCTTCAAAAATACAAGATTCACAAAACTTGTACTATTTTTCGAGAACATTCAAATTTTTGAAAAATTTGTCAAGTTTGCAACTTTCTTTAAGAATCCATCATTTTAAGTTTAGTTGTACAAGAATCTTGGATTAAAAACTCGTTCTTGGTGTGCTTTATTCAAAAAAACAAAAATTTGCCAAATTTTTGTACTTGTTTTCGAGATCCCTCAAACTTTCGAGAACACTAGACCCTAAACTTTCGAGAACACAACTTGTTGCTCCATAAGTGTTACCGTTGCTTACTCAGTGCTTTTCTCTCTTGTATAAGAAAGAAAACACTTCGACTTTTTGGATATTTTCGTTATTGTATAATCTCGAAAATCTTGGATTCACTTTTCGAAAACTTGAAAAGTTTCGAGAACCTTACATAAGTTTCGAAAACATCTCCTGTTCTCGATAATTTGTGTATTTTTTTCGAAATCTTCTTTAAATCTTACGAGAACTTCTCAACCTTCTTAGGAGATTGCGTTCTCGAAATTTTTGCACCTTTTCTCGATAATCTTCATTTTATCGTGAACACAGTGAAAACTTTCGAGAACACAAAGTGCAGTACAGTTTTTCGAGATCACACGAAGTTTTCGAGAACACAAGGACTTTAATTGTTTTCGAGAATTTCCACAACCAAAGTTTCGAGAACACACTTGTGCAAGTTTATGGTAATATCTATACCTTCTATAAGATCCATCATATACACAAGTTTCTTTCTAATATCTTCTAACATCTATTAAAAAAATGGCGGGAAATTTTGAGTAAAATTTAATTTTTAGGGGAAGACTAAACGTTCAATTTTTACGTGAAATTCAAATTTTGGTATAACGGTGAAAATTTTGCCCAAAAATTCTAAATTTTAGGCCAAAATTCAAATTTTTTCGGTGAAATTTGACATCAAAATTTCTAAAACTCAAATTTTGATAGTACCTTAGAATTGCATTTTATAGTGAATTTCAAAATTCTGGGAGAGAATATTTTTCAAATTCTATTTTTTGAGGGAAATCAGAAATCACTATATATCGACCTTGTGTGTGATCTAACCATCTTTTCACATTTTGTTTGATTATTCCGATTACATCGCAATAATCATGGGGGAGAGAAAATGTATTAATCAAGGTCACTAATGAATGAACAGCAGTCTGAAATCTCCTCACCCACCAACAACAGATTTAAACCTTCATCTTATCCTTCACTACCAAACTCTGCTTTTCAAGGATCTCAAGACAATGATTCACAAGAAGTTTTAATGCAAGTAATGACTGAGAAATGCATGACATCTTTTAGATTACTTCATTCACAGCTTAAGGTCCTTTCAAACAAAGACTTAGCAGGAACTCGTTCCGAGTATGGATTCAAATGGGCATTTCCATCACTCTTTGGTGAAGAAGTTGAGATTTTCACTCATATGATGTTCCTCAACATGGATCAACTTGAAGATCAACTTAACAAAGAAGAACTTCACGAGAATGGATCCATGGCTGCCTTTTTTGTACTTAAGAAACAGTTTCAGCAATTCATCCGTACGAGGTTATATTCGGACGATGACTCTCTCATCACAAGCAAGTCTTTTCTTGAATACACTCGACTCGGTTTTCAAAACTTCAAAGATATACTGCTCCAACTAATGGATTCTATTGAGAAGTTGATTGCTGAAAGAATACGTCACGAAAAAGAGTATAACAGAAGGGTAAATGAAATAAAGTTGCAGACTCAAGAAGGGAAGGTTAATACGGCTAAAGCATTGGATGCTAGTTGGGTTGACACGGAAAGTAGTGGGACAGAATTAGAACAGTCGGATGACAGCAGCAGAGTAAGGAATGATCCAGACGCTGATTGTGCAGAGATCAGAACCTCCTGTGACTCAGAGCCCAACTTTGACAAAGAACAGATGGTTGAGGAAGATGTCATACCCATCTATGACACAGAACCCAACTTTGACAAAGAGCTAATGGTTGAGGTACAATCTACTGTTGATCATATTATGCCTGCTAATAAGAAACAACAATCTGGGCAACCTAACTTCAGTAATGAAGGAGAGGTTGACCAGAATATTGTGCAATGTCCAGACAAATGTTTTGAGTCTGAGCCCTTACTTGATAATCTTATGACTGAAACATCAAACCAAATTCTTGAGTCTGAGTCTGAAAACATGCTTCTCAAAAAGACCATTACCCAGTTTCAAAAAGATTTTTCAAAACTTGAGGCACATTGCATCTCACTTGAACTTAAATTGCAAAACAAATCTCTAACTTCGGGCAACAATGGTCAGTTTTTGAATGAACTAAGTAAACGTGTGGATACATTAGTTAAGGAAAATGAGCTTTTAAAAGGTCAAATTCAAGCAAAGGGGTTCGCAAATGCTGCTTTGCAAAACAAATTAAGAAGATTGACTGGCCAGAGTGTGGATATTAAGTTTGCAAAACCATCAATCTTGGGGAAACCGCCTTTTCAAACAATCAGAAAACCATCAGTGGTTAGACAACCAACTGCATTTAAATCTGAACGACCCAAATTTTCAAAATCTCGGTTTGTCCCCCAAGTTGTTGAGATTAATCATTTGACAAAACCAGTCACTCCACATTCCTGGCCAAAGGAAAATGCATTTGTTTCTGCTATACCTCAACACATGATTATACCTGGCTCATCTAGGATTAGTTCAAAAACTATGTCTAAAACGAGCATTAAAAGTAAAGAGTCTTATGACGAAAATGACATGTGCAAGAACTATGATCTAGAAAAGGCTAGGAAAAAGGCACTACTTCCAAAGTACGGAATTCTAGGTTCAAAACCTCGTGCGATGCATTCCTTTGTATTGCAAAACACTAAGAGTACTCAACAAACTAATAGGAATTAGCTAGCATCTAAGAGTAGTTGCGTTAATAATCATGATGTCTATGCTTTAAAATATCTTCAAAAGGGTAATTCACGTGCAAAGGCTCAATCGACTAAGAAAAACAAACCCGTTGAACCAAAATCCATAAATCAGAAATCTAAGAAATGGATCAATATAGGACATAGGTTTTCTCAACCAAATGATGCTCCCACATTTCATTCCGCTGCACCTAAGAGGAAAACATCTCCTAGATCTAACCTTAGGTGGGTAACCACGGGTAGAATTTTCAAATCGATTGGTCTTAGGTGGATTCCTACAGGAAAGATTTTAGATATTTTCACCAAAACTAATGTGAAATCCACAGAAACTATCACTATGGCAAGTAAGCAAACTTGTGATATTGTGTGTTCAGGTGTCAAGAAGATAATTGACACTACAACTTTATGCATCTAACATCCGGAACCCAATTACACTTGGGGATCTATGTTCTTTGTTTTGTTTATTATTTCTTTCTTTATAGATTCAACAGGAATGGATTCGGAACAACCCAGTTTCGGACCCGAGCTTAATGTTATGGCTTCTGAGTACAACAGCTTAGGACCCGCAACCAACCGTCTAAAGTTCCCAGATCCTTCAGTTGAACTGTTATCACTCACCCGTCAACAATTTGGAAACTTTTTTTGCTCCTCTGTTCACCGAGAATGTCTAATAACGTGCTTTAGATGTATCTACTGTTTCTGCTGCACAACCTGATACTATTCCAATTCAAGATACACCTGAATCTAGTACAACGACCGTTGCTGCACATGCGCCTCCAATCGATTCTCCAACAACAGAAGAACAAACTGCTTCCAACAACAATGATACAGCTGTTGATCAACAAAATAAAGAAGTACCCGCACTTGCAGATTATGATGGAAATGCTTTCGACAAACCATTTGCACCGGCTCCAACCGTTCCTGATATAGCAGATTCGTCTTCTCGCAATTTGGATCCGTCTAATATGCATACGTTCTACCAACATCACCCTTCAACACATCATTGGACTTTAATGGATTTGGTACAACAAGCTGGACACTGAAGGCACAATATCTCGTAACAGATCTCGTTTGGTAGCAAAAGGATACGGTCAAAGAAGCAGGATTATACATCACTGTCATCAACAAAAACTGAATACGTAGCTATGTCTGCCTGCTCCAATTNATCATTGGACTTTAATGGATTTGGTACAACAAGCTGGACACTGAAGGCACAATATCTCGTAACAGATCTCGTTTGGTAGCAAAAGGATACGGTCAAAGAAGCAGGATTATACATCACTGTCATCAACAAAAACTGAATACGTAGCTATGTCTGCCTGCTCCAATTATATGAATGCGATCTCAGCTCATGGATTATGGTTATATCTTTTGACAATATCCCGATGTACTGTGACTCCAAGAGTGCCATTGCCATCTCCTGCATTACGGTTCAACATTCAAAATCCAAGCATGTTGCTCTCTGATATCATTTTATCAAGGAGCATGTCGAAAAGGGTACGATTGAACTATACTGTGTGGATACTCCAAAAATCATCTTTCAAAGTGTGCAAACATCAAATCTTCAAAACATGTTCCTCATATGTAAAACTTTTTCAAAACTCAATCAATGGAACATATTTTGAGGGGGAGAAAACTTTTCACAAAATCATGAAGTTTGCACACCTTATCATAATTCTTCAAGAAAAGTTGTTTCTTCATCATTCAGATTAAAAACTCATTTTCAAAAGTTCTATGATCTCTCGAATTAAAATGTGCAAAAAAGTTTTCACAATGTAAATGCTAATTCGAGGGGGAGAAAAGAAATTTTCTACAATGATCCCAACATTAACCATGTTTAGATTTCAAAAGGAAAAGCTATTAATCTTTAATGAGTAAAGTTCACAAAAAAGTCTTAAACTTAGGTAAAAGGTCATTGCATGGAAAATAAAACGGGCTCTAAACAATGTTTCCACAAATGTTCTCAAAAGTTTCACACATAATTAAAAACCTCAACGAATCAGACTAACGATTTTTTCTCTTCGATCTTTTTCCACAATTATGTGTTTATTGTTTCTTCATTGTTGTTGTCTAATTGTTCCCTAAATGTTTCAAATGTTTTCAACGGTCAAAAAGGTATAATCAGAAACTAGGGTTTATGTAATTATCGATCGGGGCATTTTTTATGTGTTTAGTCTAATTAATTATTTCATATAGCTTTAGAGGATACTAAAGAATGCTCGATTGTTATGTTTGCTCGATTGGAAACAACATAGGTTTGAAATCATGTGTTTTAGGATTTAAGATGTTGATGTCTTTGCTGCTACTACAAGGGCGTTTGTTTGTTTATTCAGGCATCATGATGCTAACATGTCTGCATAAGTCTCATATCATAACCCCAAACCATGATAATAATTGGAGAATTTCGAGTGAGAGAATGAATTAATCTGTGATCTTGTGTGATAATTTGAGAATACTGAGCACTTAGGAAGATTTAGAATGAGTTTTTGATTCATCTGTATACTTGTTTGTGCCTATTACATTTCTCTGTGTGAAAGTACTTGTCATCCCATTGAAAGACAAAATTTCAGCAATTGTCAAAATGTTTCTTATGGAACATATTTTGAAGTTAAAGGGCTCAATGTGTCAAAAGGCTAAACTTGGAAATGGATTCAACTGATGAGAAACAAGTTTTTCAAATTCTACATTTTCGCTTTCCACCGGTAAAGCAAGTGTGGAAACCAAAGCAAAGTCGTTCAAAACCTTTCAAATTTTCAATATCTGGAATGCTTTGGCTGCAATAAAAGAATGACTCTGGACATCCCAAATACCGGAAGGCTTCCATTCATCGCAAATCTTCAAAAAGAACCCATGAGGTTCAACTCTAGATGGAAATCTTCTTCTTCAGATTTTAAAACTAAAAAGAGAGACATCAGGTTTCTCAAACAACTTTCAACAGAAAAGGAGTTTTAAATTTCCATTGATTCAACGAGTGGTATTTCAAACTGAAACAAAGTTTTTTAGTCCTCGTTTGAATTCAACTTCTTTTAATCGGATTAACACAACCTACAAATGGATTTCAAAATTTTGGTAAACCTATTGGCGTCGTGCTTGAATGGGTTCCCGAGGTTGTTGTCTAATCTGATATTCAAGCATTCTTTGTTGCATAATACTTGATTGTGTTTTCTAATACCTTGAGCAGAATCATCCTGAGAATTTTCAAAAAGTATTTTTTAAATACGACCCAAAATTCTGCTCAAGAAGACTATCTCTCGAACAAACTTCATTATTTGAGGGGGAGTATGTTTGTTCAAAGAAAACAAATTTTGTATTAAAACATCGGCTTGTGCACACATAACAGTGTACAACCCGCACTTTGTACTTAATAGACCCTGTGGTAGGCATCAGTGCTACAATCCTCATATAAGGAGCGAAAGCTTCTTACTTTTGAGTAGAATTAACAAACTTTTCATGATTTTTTACAATTCTGCTCAAAAGACAAGTATTTCACCTCCATAAGTATTCACTTGTTGAGGGGGAGTACTTGACCAAAAACATCGTTCTCAAATCTAAAAGTTCTTGTTGATTTCTCCCCATAAGACTCAAAAAGTCATATTTTAATCAAAAAGTTTACAAAAACAACATTCGATATGCTATTTTTGAGGGGGAGAAGATGAAAAGTGAGTGAAATATGATGTCAAAAGTTTTATCTTGTGCGAGCTCGACTCAGAATTGACCCACGAATTGACGAAACAACAAATGTTAGTATTCGAAAGGAGTTATCCGAGTAGAAAGTACCGTTTCGAGAAACTCTTCTTAGACGTTTAATTTGACGGGTCTAACTTCCTTTTAGGAATGTTAACAACTTCAAGTTAGTTATTAGGGCTAGTTATCACCTAAAAACTGATAATGGATCCCTTTAACTAAGCAACGTAAACTTGTCCCTCAGGTACATGTCTATTAAGAGTGGATCAATTCAAAAGTGCGAACTCCTCCCGCATGTGCAAATTTTTGAAAAAATTCATGAGCATATGTGGAGAGGGAGTCTTTCATAAGAAATCAAAACCCTCAAAGTGTTAACAAAAGGTTTCTTATTCATAAACACTTTGAGAGATTTTCAAATATTTGGTTCAAAGGCATCAATAGGATAGTCATAGAGTTATAAGGTGACTAAGGATAGGAATAACCGTCCTATGATCCGCCAGAACCGGAGGGATCTACTGAAGGACATCACCAATAGTTAGTAATTAGAAGTCCTTAGGTATGATATGGAAAAAGGAGAAAAGAATGAAAGGAGAAAGAATGGGTTGAAGAATTAAAAAGAAATGAAAGAATAGGGTGAAAAGAAATAGCCCTCCATTTGTTCAACCTTAGGTCAGACACCGGGTTCAATTCATATGCTACTGGTCGTTGCTAAGGTTACACCGGTATTGAAGATAAAGACGTCATGGACCCAGTGACGCAATGCACCTAAACCTTCTTAGCCACTCAAGTGTCTCTCAAAAGATACTTGTTTCATTCTCACGGAGAACCCTGCATAATCTATTGACCATTCACTACGAGTGTGTCGATATTGAAAAGGAGGCACTCTGCTCCACACCTCCGACGACCAAAATGTGCACGAATTGAGTCTAGAACCACGACATACATCAAAGATCTCTTAGGAACACATAATACTTCTACACTAGTGTCTTACATCATTGGACACTAAGTGTAAAATATCGAGTCCTATGTAGATCTTAGCAATCTGCCTAGAACGTTTATGAGGGATTTACATATGTATTTCTCGAATGATTGAACGGAAATCCTGCCAGGGTCAACATCAAACAGCCCTGACAGCAGGTCAGTTCGGTGATTTCTTGTGGATTACGCTAGTGTTTGTGATGGTTTCAAACGGTCTACAGTCGTGGGGTGATCTCCAGTGACTCACCTAATCGTGGGTGTACTTATGTATGTCTGTGTAAGCCCTCTAGGGGGTATCTGATTAGGAACGGCCTTGGTAAGGATTAGAAGGAGTCTTCACACTATGCTGTTGACAATCTCTAATTCCGAACCTGTAAGTACCGGACGTATTATTGCTAATTGTTTCAATGCAGTTACAACCACCGTCATGAACACCAACTTCCACATGCTTATACTTACATCTCAATATCTAAGAAGGCTCTCCTCAAAGATCGATGCATTGTAAAAGTTAAAAGGAGGATTCTACGTCAACACAAAGAATCTACAACAATGAAATGAGAGCTACAAATGTATGAAAGCACCAATGTCAAAGATGTATGAGCATGTTGGAAAGGCGAACATCCACTGGAGACTAAGAAAGTGACGAATAGCAGATTACGACATCACTTGATCACTACCACATAATCAAAGACAAAGAACAAAGAACGATGAATCATTTTGCTAACGAATTTTTGAAGACGTCTGAAGCCGTAAAAGTCAAAGATTAAAGACAAAGAAAAGACATCGAGTAACCTTGATAATCATCATGACCGACCCTTAGGGGGAGATTGTTAGGATCACATTTCACGTATTATCAAGTGTCGGTCATAGTTTATGTAATAGGTTGCTTAATATCAAGGCTTATATGTTTAGTTATTATGTCTAGGCTTATGAGGTAAGCCCATGGGCCTAGGCCTTTTAGTTTAGAATAAGAAAGGAAGGAAGCCCTAGCTTCCTCTCCTATAAATACTATGTAAAACCTCATTTGAGGGTTGTTGGTTCTATGTTATTTCTTCTCTCTTATTTTTCACATAGTTCCTTCCATCCTCTCTTTCTCTCTCTAACTTTCTCTCTCTAAAATATACTTTTGTATTCATAAACATAGGACCTAACAATAATCATAAATAACTTATGTAATGAATACCTTCACATGTGAAAAAAATTAGATATTGAATACCTTCACATGTGAAGAAATTAGATATTGAATACCCTCACATTTCCTCATATTTCTTTTTTTCTTTGTAATAACAGTTGGACATGGATAAACTTTATCAGAATGTCGATTTGCTGGAAAAAATTCTCTCTGATATAAACAATGAATTTAAATTATCTTCCAGCAAAAATCCTGATAGTCCGAGGCTTAAAGAGATAAAAGCCAAGTTCAACAATTATATTCAGAATGAATATCTTTCTGGAGAAGATATGTAAAACCCACTCTTCCATAACACGTTTAAATGACCAAATTGCCCCTAATGCTTAAAATTCCAATAAAACACTAAATTAAATCTCAAATAAATCTCAAACACTCAATAACTGGCCACATATGATATGTAACATTTTTCTTGGAACATTTTAATATTTATAAAAGTTTTAAATTTTTTTGTAACATTTGAGTATATTCACCTTAGCCTAAATTTACTTGTTATATATTGTAAAATGTAGTAAAATGATTTAAATCAATTATAATTAAGGATAATCATCAAGATATATATGGAATGATTTTATAAAATTGATATAGTCTTCCAATTGCTTAATTCCAGCCGAAATTTTATCACCCTCCCCATATATAACATGATTTTCTTTTATTTCCTATTTAATATACTATAAAAATAACCAAAACTCTCTCAAAATCCCACAATCTGCCTCCACCAAAATTTACAAGGTTTTGGTATTTTTCCTGCGTTCCTTGGAGGTGGAAGAATCTCATAAAAATAGGTGTTCGAATTCTTGAAGCTTGGGTTGCTTGGTGTGAATTTTGTTCTTGATTTTAGTCCTAGCCGAGAGTTAATTAATTCCACACTTCATTCAATCATCATAAAAATCAAATGGTATTTTTGTTACTTTCTTTACATCACATAGGATCCTAAAAAATGTTGGTTTTGATCCATGCAAGTTATACAGGCCATATGAAATTAAACTAGTTATAAACCCTAAAAACATGTTAATTTATGTACGGCCAAAAACTAAATTTTCTAAACCCCAAACATATTTTTTATAATATGCAATATGATGTAAGTGACCTGTAAAAATTGGATTTGAAACTATTTGAAGACTAGAACCATGGTTTGTTAATTACCTTGTTTATTTGGTTAATCTGTTAAATTAATAAATTAGAGAAATAAAATGAATAAATTGATTTATGAGCCAATTCGATTTAGGGTTTGGATTTCTGTAATTTTTCTGGGTAAATTAAGGTTTGAGGATGCTTAAAATAATCATGCATAATTGGGATTAAATATTGTTTAATTAACTAATTACCGATTTTAATTTAATTAGTATAAGGGTGTGTTTTGTAAATATTCAAACATGTTGGCCATTTTTGTAAATGTTATAAGACCAGTAGTAAATTATATAAAATATCACATGGGGGTGTTGTGTGTTAAAATTGAAATTAGACGATTTAAAAGGTAAATTAATTATAAATTAATGTGATTTGGAAATTTTTAAAAGTAGTGGGGTTGTTTTGTAAATTGGTAAACTTAAGGGTTATTTTGGAAACATTAATAAGACCAGGTGTGATGTTATAAAATTGGTATAAAGGTAGAATGGGCAAGTTTTGTAATTAAAAGGGATTAAAATGTAATTATATGCAATTATTTAATTAGACTTGTATTTAATTTAAAATAGAGGGACCATTTTTGTAAATTATGAAAACTAAGTGATTATCCTATAAATAATTATATTAAGGGGCTAAGGGTTTAAATTTGATAATTATATGGGCTTGTTTGTAATTTTGATAATTAAAAGGATATAAATGGTAATTATTTAAGTTAAAGGACTAAACTTTTAATTATTGAAAGTTAAGGGGCTGTTTGGAATAAATATTATTTTAAGGGCTGAAAAGGGTATGCTTTTGATAAATTAAGGGTTACAAGTGTTAATTGAATTAAATACGGTTATACTTGTAAAATAAAGATTAATAAGGACTTATTTTGGAAATAATGTAAAATTAAGGGTTGATTTGTAATATTTGTAAACTCAAGGTAGTGATTGGTAACTATTGTTAACTATTGGACAAATGTGAATAATATGGAAAATTGTAATAATTACACTTTAAACCTTTAACTTTGTGATATTTGCATTTAAAAACCCTAAATATGGAAAGTTACTAAAAATGGATAGATAACTAAAAGAGGTAACTTACATGATTGGAACTCTTCTTGATTTGAATCCATTCTGCTTCTAGGTTTGGTGAAGCGGCGATGACTGTTCTCCCTTCGTTTGATCTCGGTTTGTTTTGACTCGGCAAAGGTACAGATATTCCGTACTCTTTCAGCAAGAGTACAACTACTTCTCTCTCATGACTTTTTTCTCTCTCTCTCTCTCTCTCCTTTATATTTCTTGAGTGACCTTTTGAATTGATCCTTGATCTTGACCCTTTGATTTACCCTTGATATTGATCCTTTGATACTGACTCTTTGATTGACTCTTTGACCTTGTCACTTGATATTGAACCTTTGACTTGAACCTTTGATTTTGACTTGACACTTGTACTTGATTCTGAAACTTAACAACTTGACCATTCAGTATTTTACCCAGGAGCTACTTGTTGTGGAGTAGTCACAACCATTGCATTGATGCACCAATGTTATGTACTCTAGTGGGGCTGGAGAGATGTCCCCCACCGTCCCTACTTGATTATCGACTACTGCTATGATTATGACTTGTTTACAGGGCGTATGGATGCATCCTAGATTTGTCTTGCTTGATACTTGCTTGGGCTACGACCATTATGATATTGACATGGACTACATTTATATTTACTTAGTGACTGGGCTTGCGTGCCTTGCAACCCCTCACATCTTTGGAGTTGATCACTCCAATCTTGGGCTACTTGGTTTACTTGGATACTGATGCGTGGTTTTGCGACCTTACAACAGGTTTTACCTCTCAAGGGATCTTAAAAGGCTTGCAATCCCCACCAGGCAGTGTACCTGACCGATGTAGTATAGTGTAGTGGCAAGTACCGGGGGATTGATCGTTCTCTAGGGGAATAGTGTCGTTAGGATTGAAAAACTACTCTAATAGGTCTAAGGGTGAGGGAAGATTCTTTTTGTATTTTATGTTTTTAGGGAAGCAAGTAAAATTATCTCGGGTTTGAAGGAGTGGGCGGAATTAGTTGCTAGTCAACTAACCCAAATAACTACAAATGCAAATAAAATAAATAAACGAAAATAAAATAGTTGTGAAAACTACTTAGATTTCATTACTCCCTAACTATCTTTTACCGGTTGATTAGTGTGTTATAATTGCGTGGATGATGGGTTGCATTCCTTAATACTAGTCGTGGGGGTGTGTACGAACTTCCCCAACTCTACAAGCTCCTAATTCACTCCTATGTCGAGCCGACTAAAAGCTCCTAACATGGGATCACTAGAATTCGCTCATGCATTAAATACAACCATATAATCGTAGTACACATCCGATCATGTTTCTTAAGACGTTCAAGCAAGTTACCATATAGGAGGTTAGCCAGTTTTCTTAAGCCTAACAACGATAAACATTCATCCAATACAATTAATAACACACCATTCAACCAATAATTAATAGTTAGGTTTCATTAGATTTAAGCAAACACAAAGAAAACCTAGCCTAGCATGTTAAACAAAAGACAAGAAAAAGATAGAATCAAACAACAAATAGACATATTGAATGATTAATTGATAACTTATCTTTAATGTAACATGGAAGATCTCAAGGTTAAAAACCTTGAAAAAGCTGCTAAAATTCCTATTAGGGTTCCTCTCTAAAAAGTTCCACACAATGAATGAAAATTGCGAAAATATATATATGAAAACAGATCTGATGGCGTCACTCTTTGGGTTGTAACGCCGTCACCTCACCGTGCTAGGGTTTCCTGACGGCCTCTTGACGCCGTCCCCTTTTAACTTCCAAAATTCCATTCTGGCTTATCAAGGACAATCTTCACATCTACCTCCATTTGTCTAGCTTGACGGCGTCACCTCCTAGACCTTGACACCGTCATGGGTACTGTTCCAGCAGATTTAGAGACTTTTTAATTTTCTTCACATTTACGCTCCAAAAACTTCCTAAATGCTTCCTTTTCCAGATTTCTTCTCCAAAGTACCTAAAATGACAAAAGGAACGATGTAGGGCAATATTTGATCAAATAATTACGATTTAGGGCTTAAATGACCCCCAAAAGCGGTACACTTTTCGCCTCATCAGATACTTGCTTGGGCCTGGGGGTTTAAATACTGAAGCCTTGAAACTTGTTAAGCTTTGAAACTTGTTAATCCTTGATATTTAACTTGTTAATCTTTGATATTTAACTTGATAATTCTTGATACTTAACCTTCATACTTAACCTTGATAACCCTTGATTTCCATTGACACCATATGTAATCTATCCTCTTGTTCCTTGATTATTCATTATATCTTGATTGCTTGTTATCTGTTCACTGAGCTTTTTATGCTCAGCCGCGTTTTTTCCATGCGGCAGGTTTAGTAGGAAGCTGGGTTATGGACGAAGGTTTTGCTTTTGGGCTAAGAAGATTTCACTCTGTTAGATACTTGTTGGACTTAGAGTTGTTTAGAAGTAGTTTTGTTTTGGGCTTAGTATTGTTGTTGCCCTTTTGTACCTTGTACTTTGTTTTGTTTTCCTTTGTAACCCTTGTAAGTTTTGTATTAGTATTGTATCTCCGTTTCACTTGTGTTCTGATTTGACTCCATAATGTTACACTTTATCCCTTTTCGGGTCGGGGTGTTACAATTATGGTATCAGAGCCTACAGGTTTTGATCGGCGTATGCAACATCTGTAGAGCTTAGGCTATGACCTGTGAGTTTTGGACCATTAGGCTTCCACTGTAGGAACATAGGAAACCGCTTTGAGAACTTGCTTTAGGAATCCCCTATATGAACTTAAGTTTTGACCCGTAAGGAATGGGTAGACTTTAAGAGATTTCTTATGTATCTTTGCTTCCGCATTACTCTGAGTCGTGCCTTATGTTTAGTTATGCCTTTTGGAATCATCCTTTTGGAGTGAGAGATTTTGCACCACCTAAGTTTACAACTAGTAAGTTTGAAGGTATTTAAGATTGCATTGTAATGCATAACGCTATTTTGATTTTAGCTTCGATCCCTGATCTATTTGTTAATCCTTTTGACATCTCTTTGGGCATTCTGAGAATCTACATGGCGATGACGTGTTTGATGCACTCTATGTTCGTATCTTGCTTTTGGTAAATCCTCTGTAAGTATTCTGACATTATTTGATTTTGTTTTACTCATCTCTTCCATCTCTGAGAAGTCGGGTGGTGTTTAACCACGAGTATAAGAGTATTTCTTTTCACTTTGAACGATAAAGGCAGCTAGCTTGACCTGTCTTTCCTTGGAGAGTCAACTTTGATTTGATCCTGAGATGAGTTTTGATTGCTTAAGCATTCAAGATGCTAACGATTTTTCTACTATGTCTCGCCTTTGATGTTTTGAACTGTTTAAAAATCCTCTACCATGATTTCCTATCATTGAACTTTTGCTATCATTATTTTTCTCTAGAGACTCGTACGTTACTTTCGTGGTTATGAAATTATCTTGCACCTATTGTGTTCACCAAGGAATGAACATTATTGTGTGAATTATTTTTGGCACCCTGACATTTCGGATATGATTCTTGTTGAACCACCAAGTTTCCCACCGGAGGATGGAGTTGGATAGAACCTGAAGATGACAAACCACGGTGAATATCCTGAAGAATTTGTGACTTTCCTCGCAAGGCAGAAGAGTGGACGAGCAGAACGCAGGAACCTGGTCAAGACGGTGAACCTGGAGCTGATGAAGAACATACAGTCTCACTTCCCTATTCCTCTTGGTTGTACTAAGATGAATTGAGAGTGGAAGCAGACTAGTTGAGGAGGAGATTGAAGATCGTACCAGAGATTCACATTACTCAGTCATATTCCAAGAAGAAACAGCAGAAGGCTTGAGGAACCAAACTCAAGTTAATGATTTCGTCTCACTCCCAGATTGGAAGATGGATGAAGACTGACGACTCAGACATAAGAAGATTCTGAAGAGACGAAATTTTGAAAACGAACCTTGCGATGGAGGAATTGATGCCTTAGCGACATGTCTCTTTCTGATGACGATGGTTTGACTTTGTTACATCTTTTCGAGCTTCGTTTGTTTTGTTCGACATTGTTTCGTTATTGATATTTGAATAGGTCTAACCCAGGAGTTAGTTGGACTGTTAAGTGGATTTGTAGATTTGTTCACTGATTGAGATAAAGTATGATCATCATGAGGGCATACTTATATGATGCTAGTATTATGACGTCTGGCTAACGTGATAATACTTACATCATATAACGTGCACTTGTTGTGTTCATAGGATATCTTGAGAAGTGCCTTAGTGGAGACCTAGATTTCTTTTCTCATTTGCGACGATCTGCGAATAGTGAGACCTTAGGATTCTTTTGATCGGTACGTTTGATATGCCTTATGCCTGTATGTTTTGATACGTTGGATACGCGTCACGCGATTGTTTGACTTCTATGTTTTGATAAAACCTAAGTTCCGTTGTAGAGCTCCCTGCCATTTAATGTTATCGGTCAACTTATCTTCTATCTATATGAATTTGATTCAAGCCACACCTATGCTTTGCTATGTATACACTCCTCACGTTCGATGAATTCGTTTCATGATGACCTGTTATGTGTTAAAATATGAAGTTTGGATTCTAAGAATCAAGATTTGTGGGTTTACGAAAATATCTTTGGAAGGTTTTTTTGATGACGAAACTGTTGGTAAATCTGAAGAGTTAAACTTTTATATGTCACCTTCATGATGCTATCGTTCATTATATTCTCATCTGATCAGTTCAATTCCTTGTCCGCAGATGAAATATCCACCCAGTCCTATCTTTTTCCTATGAATATCTTTTGAGGGAATACGATTGTCATCTGTTACGTTCGGTATGTGTCTCTTTTGATATGAATTTTGTGTGATGTGCCTTCTTTGGGGAAATCGGAACCATCTTCGAATAGTTAAGATCAAGTATAGAGAAACAAGATCTTTCTTTTGCTGAAATTCTTTAAGTATGAATTTGTGCGAGTTTAACTACTCCTTTTTCCTGTTCATAGTTGGCGTACCTTCGTTTCATTTCGCCACCTTACCTTTTGCATTTTCGAGGACGAAAATTCTTTTGAGTGGGAGATAGATGTAAAACCTACTCTTCCATAACACGTTTAAATGACCAAATTGCCCCTAATGCTTAAAATTACAATAAAACACTAAATTAAATCCAAAATAAATCTCAAACACTCAATAATTGGGCACATATGATATGTAACATTTTTTTTAGAATATATTAATATTTATAAAAGTTTTAAAATTTTTTTGTAACATTTTAGTATACTCACCTTAGCCGAAATTTACTTGTTATATATTGTAAAATCTATTAAAATGATTTAAATCAATTTTAATTAAGGATAATCATCAAGATATATATGGAATGATTTTATAAAATTGATATGGTCTTCCAATTGCTTAATTCCAGCCGAAATTTTATCACCCTCCCCATATATAACATGATTTTCTTTTATTTCCTATTTAATATACTCTAAAAATAACCAAAACTCTCTCAAAATCCGACAATCGGCCTCCACCAAAATTTACAAGGTTTTGGTATTTTTCCTGGGTTCCTTGGAGTTGGAAGAAGCTTAGAAAAATAGGTGTTCGAATTCTTGAAGCTTGGATTGCTTGGTGCAAATTTTGTACTTGATTTTAGTCCTACCTGAGAGGTAATTAATTCCACACTTTATTCGATCATCATAAAAATCAAATGGTATTTTTGTTACTTTCTTTACATCACATATGATGCTAGAAAAATGTTGGTTTTGACCCATGTAAGTTATACAGGCCATATGAAATTAAACTAGTTATAAACCCTAAAAACTTGTTAATTTATGTACGGCCAAAAAATAAATTTTGTAAACCCCAAACATATTTTTTACAATATGCAATATGATGTAAGTGACCTGTAAAAATTGGATTTGAAATTATTTGAAGCCTAGAACCATGGTTTGTTCATTATCTTGTTTATTTAATTAATCGGCTAAATTAATAAATTAGAGAAATAAAATGAATAAATTGATTTATGAGCCAATTCGATTTAGGGTTTGGATTTCTGTAATTTTTCTGGGTAAATTCAGGTTTGAGGATGCTTAAAATAATTATGGCATGATTATGTTAATTGGGATTAAATATTGTTTAATTAATTAATTACCGATTTTAATTTAATTAGTATAAGGGTGTGTTTTGTAAATATTCAAACATTTTGGCAATTTTTGTAAATGTTATAAGACCAGTAGAAAATTATATAAAATATCACATGGGGTGTTGTGTGTTAAAACTGAAACTAGAATGTTTAAAAGGTAAATTGATTCTAAATTAATTTGATTTGGAAATTTTTAAAAGTAGAGGGATTGTTTTGTAAATTGGTAAACTTAAGGGTTATTTTGGAAACATCAATAATACCAGGTGTGATGTTATAAAATTGGTATAAAGGTGGAATGAGCATGTTTTGTAATTAAAATGGATTAAAATGTAATTATATGCAATTATTTAATTAGACTTGTATTTAATTTAAAATAGAGGGACCATTTTTGTAAATTATGAAAACTAAGTGTTTATCCTGTAAATAATTATATTAAGGTGCTAAGGGTGCAAATTTGATAATTATATGGGCTTGTTTGTAATTTTGATAATTAAAAGGATATAAATGGTAATTATTTAAGTTAAAGGACTAAACTTGTAATTATTGAAAGTTAAGGGGCTGTTAGGAATAAATATTATATTAAAGGCTGAAAAGGGAATACTTTTGATAAATTAAGGGTTACAAGTGTTAATTGAATTAAATATGGTTATACTTGTAAAATAAAGATTAATAAGGACTTATTTTGAAATAATGTAAATTAAGGGTTTGATTTGTAATATTTGTAAACTCAAGGGAGTGATTGGTAATTATTGTTAACTATTGGACTAATGTGAATAATATGGAAAATTGTAATAATTACACTTTAAACCTTTAACTTTGTGATATTTGCATTTAAAAACCCTAAATATGGAAAATGGTTATATTAAACTCTAATCTTGCAAAATAGACATTGTGAACACTTAACTTGATTTTATCATGAATTACTAATATTTGCTGAATATGGAAACTTGCTAAATTGGGAATATGCTATTTATGGAAACCTGCTATTTTTGGAAAGTACTATTTATGGAAATTTCTAAATTGGAAACCTTCTAAATAAGGAAACATACTAAAAATCGAAAGTCTTCTAAAATGCTTAAACTACTTAAAGTGGAAAGTTTCTAAATATGGAAAGTTACCTAAAATAGAAAGCTGCTAAATATGGAAAGTTACTAAAAATGGAAAGATAACTAAAAGAGGTAACTTATGTGATTGGAACTCTTCTTGATTCGAATCCATTCTGCTTCTAGGTTTGGTGAAGCGGGGATGACCGTTCTCCCTTCGTTTGATCTCGGTTTGTTTTGACTCGGCAAAGGTACAAATATTCTGTACTCTTTCAGCAAGAGTACAACTACTTCTCTCTCATGACTTTTCTCTCTCTCTCTCCTTTATATTACTTGATTGACCCTTTGACATTGATCCTTGATCTTGACCCTTTGATTTACCCTTGATATTGATCCTTTGATATTGACTCTTTGATTGACCTTTTGACCTTGACACTTGATATTGAACCTTTGACTTGAACCTTTGATTTTGACTTGACACTTGAACTTGATATTGAACCTTGACTACTTGACCCTTCAGTATTTTACCCAGGAGCTACTTGTTTGGAGTAGCCACAACCATAGCATTGATGCACCAATGTTATGTACTCTAGTGGGGCTGGAGAGATGTCCCCCACCGTCCCTACTTGATTATCGACTACTGCTATGATTATGACTTGTTTACAGGGGCGTATGGATGCATCCTAGATTTGTCTTGCTTGATACTTGCTTGGGCTACGACCGTTATGATATTGACATGGACTACATTTATATTTACTTAGTGACTGGGCTTGCGTGCATTGCAACCCCTCAAATCTTGGGAGTTCATCACTCCAATCTTGGGCTACTTGGTTTACTTGGATACTTGCTTGGTCCTGGGGGTTTAAATACTGAAACATGTTAAGCCTTCATATTTAACTTGATAATTCTTGATACTTAACCTTCATACTTAACCTTGATAACCCTTGATTTCCATTGACACCATATGTAATCTAACCTCTTGTTCCTTGATTATTCATTATATCTTGCTTGCTTGTTATTTATTTCATATCTGTTCACTGAGCCTTTTATGCTCAGCCGCGTTTTTTCCATGCGGCAGGTTTAGTAGGAAGCTGGGTTATGGATGAAGGTTTTGCTTTTGGGCTTAGAAGATTTTACCCTGCTAGATACTTGCAGGACTTAGAGTTGTTTAGAAGTAGTTTTGTTTTGGGCTTAGTATTGTTGTTGCCCTTTTGTACCTTTTACTTTGTTTTGTTTTCCTTTGTAACCCTTGTAAGTTTTGTATTAGTATTGTATCTCTGTTTCACTTGTGTTCTGATTTGACTCCATAATGTTACACTTTAGCCCTTTTCGGGTTGGGGTGTTACAAGATATGATGAATAAGGGAGAAAGTGAAAATGATGAGACAATGGGGTTTGAAAGAGAAAATGAAGATTTAGATGAAGAAAAGGAAGAAGATGAAAAAACAGGGTTTGAAAGCAAAAACGATGATTTTTCGAATGTACATCTTTCTGACGATGATTTAGGGAATAATGATTCATGAGAAGAAAGGCAAAATAATGAATCAACAGGGTTTGAAAAGAAGAATGTTGATGATTATGATAAAGAAAATGAGAAAGCTGATGATTCAATAGGAAAAGATGAAAATGAAAATGAGAACTCTGATGATGATGATTTGGGGTTTGAAAAGAAGAATGAAAATGAAAATGAGAACTCTGATGCTGATGGTTGCAGTAATGTTTCATAAGAGGAAGTTTTTGAAAATGAAAAGAAGAATGAAAGCCAATCAAAAGAGGAAGTTTTTGAAGTTTTTGAAACAGGACATGACAACCCATCAAAAGATGAGATACTAGACACTCAAGAAGATAAAGAAAAAGTTGATTATATAAAGGTAAAATATAAATTAAGTTGATTACAATTAAAAGATGCAATTTTAGTTACTTTAAACTAAAAAAAAAATCATATCTTTTTTGCAGGCCAAAGAAGATCAAGAATTGCATCGTATGCAGAAAAGGAAGCAAACTGAAAATGAAATACACAGAAGGCAAAAGCAACGAGTAGAAGAAATCCGGGAAAGTCAAAAGAAGGTTTGCAAAAAATTTCTAGTGACCCTCTGCTTACATTTGAACTAGTTTCTAATTTTATCACCTATGATGAATATGATTTTAACTAAAAGTTGTTAATTAAATATACTTTTGTTATTTGCCAGAAAGAGGAAAATATAAATCTGAAAGAACAATACCGCATTGAAGTGATACAGAGACTAACTAAGCTCGAAAAAAGGAGTTATAATTTGAGAACATTATTGTTTGGCTTATGGATGAACATTGGTCCAGGTGATGCTGAGGTTAGTTTTATACCTAAATCACAACTTACTAGCTATATGATTAAGTATCATAATAGTATACTGAAAATAGACTTATATACTGAAAATATAAGTTTGTCGGTTTGATGGTTTATAATGCTATTTAACAAGGAGGGGTAAAATTGGTTACATATATGCTAAATCAATCTGTGATGATAATTTTAGATTAAAAAAGGTTACAAGGACGCAATATTGAAATTTCACCTGGATCGTGCTCCGAAAGATGACATGCGTAAACAAGTGGAAGCTGAAGAAACGTCTAAGCTTATTCAGCGCATGAAGGAAAGAAAAGAGCCCATCACTATAATCTAATAAGAAGTGCCCATCACTAGCATAGGATAAAAACTATAGATGCGTATAAGCAGGTAGAATTTAGATGGGTATGAAGATACTCCTACTAATGTTTTGTTAATATAAGTAGAAACAACTGTATTTTTTCAAGTGAAAGTATTTTTTCACAAGTGAAATTTTTTTTCACTTGTGAAAAAAAATATTAGGAACATTACTACTATTTTTTCACAAGTGAAAGTTAATTTTATTACACGAAACAATCTAAATAAAATTCTTCAAAATAGTTTTCATTCTTTTAAAAAAAATATAAAAAATAAAAAGTAACTTTAATTTGTGACAATAATATTTTTTTCACTTGTGAAAAAAAATATTAGTAAAATTACTACTATTTTTTCACAAGTGAAATTTAATTTTATTACACGAAACAATCTAAATAAAATTCTTCAAAATAGTTTTCATACCTTTAAAAAAAATATAGAAGGAAAAAAAGTAACTTTAATTTGTGACAATAATATTTTTTTCACTTGTGAAAAAAAATATTAGGAACATTACTACTATTTTTTCACAAGTGAAAGTTAATTTTATTACACGAAACAATCTAAATAAAATTCTTCAAAATAGTTTTCATTCTTTTAAAAAAAATATAAAAAATAAAAAGTAACTTTAATTTGTGACAATAATATTTTTTTCACTTGTGAAAAAAAATATTAGTAAAATTACTACTATTTTTTCACAAGTGAAATTTAATTTTATTACACGAAACAATCTAAATAAAATTCTTCAAAATAGTTTTCATACCTTTAAAAAAAATATAGAAGGAAAAAAAGTAACTTTAATTTGTGACAATAATATTTTTTTCACTTGTGAAAAAAAATATTAGGAACATTACTACTATTTTTTCACAAGTGAAAGTTAATTTTATTACACGTAACAATCTAAATAAAATTCTTCAAAATAGTTTTTTTTACTTTTAAAAAAAATATAAAAAGTAACTTTAATTTGTGACAATAATATCTTTTTCACTTGTGAAAAAATTATTAGGAACATTACTACTATTTTTTCACAAGTGAAAGTTAATTTTATTACACGAAACAATCTAAATAAAATTCTTCAAAACAGTTTTCATACTTTTAAAAAAAATATAAAAATATAAAAAGTAACTTTAATTTGTGACAATAATATTTTTTCACTTGTGAAAAAAAATTATTAGGAACATTACTACTATTTTTTCAAAATTAGAAAATTAATACTTTAAACATATCCTATGTGATCCAAACAATTTTAAATACAACATATAATTGTAAACACTAAACCATAAAATTTTAAACATACCCTATGTGATCCAAACAATTTTAAATACAACATATAATTTACACACAGTAATAAATAAAAAACCAATGGTAAACACTAAACCATAAAATATTTCAAAGCCATTCAAAGTCATTTAAATAAAAAGAATTAATCCACATGATACACATATTCTCCCTAGATAATAAAATAACTTATTTTTTAAATGGACAGTTTCTTGCATCATGATACACATATTCTCCACAGATTGAACACTTCCTTTTACCATCATTAGCTATATGGACAGTTTAGAATACAATTTTCAGTTGCCGCACACAGCTCTAACCAATCACCAGGATCTAGTGTACTTGAAAACCCAAATTTTCAGTCGCAGATCTGCATTTACAACTCTACAATTGAAACTATGCCCTGCATCCCAATAAAATAAATGAAATCAATTAATATTATTAACAATTCAACAATTGCAAAAAAGTTACTTACTATATTTGCAACAACTTGCATAAACACGTGAAAGAGAATGTGCAAATTAAATGATCATTGACAAGGATTTCTAGTGATGCACCTACATGTAAGGATTTCAAATCTAGTGCAAATTAAAAACAATTCCAATTAGTCAAACAGAAAGAGTGGTCAAAACAGCTACTAGCAGCCCTAAATTAAGCAGTTTAATAAGCTCCTAAGGGAAAACTTAAGGGGGCAAAATAAAAACTATACTACTAACTATATAGAAATCACAAAAGCCTTAATTCTAAAGCAACAATTGAACTCCAATTTAAGCCAAGATCAGATGTTGAAAAACTGATTAACTTGCAAATGCTTATGAACAGGAATGAACCTTCAAATTGCAGATCAATTTAACACCATTAAATGTGGTAAGAATTGATTGAATTTGAAATATGATGAAGTTCACTATGTTTACTTCAATCCAGTAACAATCCCAATCAATTTTAAACACTTTTAATGCCTTAGAATTAATTAACAACTTGACTGCTTGAACCTGTTTTAGACCAGTTTGACTTTTTAGATTTTTAAGAAATTTGACTAAACTGAACTTACAATGATTCAAGCTGATTATAGAAGTTATATAAAGCTATTTAAATCCTAATGCAGCTAAATTTAACACAGTTTTACTTAAAACTAAGAATGCAGCAGCTACAGTACACAATTAAGCACTGAATTGAACTCTAAAACAGATTTTGACTTTTTACCTAAGTGACTACTGAATTTATGCAAATTTAAACAACAGCAAAAGCTAATGCTCAACAAATCCTAAACACCCTCTTATTTCACAGTTACACTAGCATTCACACATTTAGACTACCATTACTCAAGCAATTCATCCAACTGAGATCATAAACAACTATAGAAGCCAGATGCACGGTAAACGACAACAATGATCAACAGACTAATATCAATGAAAATTAATGAAAATAGCTAAATTCAGTATCACAGATCAAGCTAAATTAAGGCAGTTACAAGTGAGGAATCAATGAAAATTAATGAAAATAGCTAAATTCAGGCAGTTACAAGGAGCTTACAAAACACGTAAAGAAGATAACCACATTATACTTACAGACATTCTTCAAACATCAAGAATGAACAAAATAAGCAAGATTAGTTTTTGAAAACAATTAATCATCATTACTTACAGACATTCTTCAAATATCAAGATAGTCTAACTAAGCTTAAATAATATCCATCAACTATCTTATGTACTTTATTATATAAGATTTCATAAATGTTACAAGAATGACTCATTGGATACTACAAGAAATTATTTGGCTAATAATTCAAAACCTAATGCCACTAATAACCATCTAAATTAACCGAACTTTTGGATTCTAATAACCATTAAATCACTCAGCCTGCTAGAACATCTAAGCCTGTAAACAATGACTTCACAAAAAAGACAAAGTGAATCAAACAAGGTTTCACAATAATGCACCACTTAAGAGAACCATTATGAACCACTAACAAAAACACATGACAGGATCCTCAAAAGGGAATTTCAGTTGGATACAATGATTTGTTAACGCTAACAACATCGAAAATTCATTCATTCATGATATTTTTCAAGCACAAAGAAACTCTTACTAAACTTAAATCATCACAAAAATCTGCTATTTACCTAAAAAATTCCATTTATTTCTGATGTTCTTCACTCGTGAAGAAAATTTACTGATATTCTTCACTCATGAAGATATTCTTACAAAATTTAAATCATAATAAAAATTGCTAATAACCTCAAAACTTCATTTCTAACTAATATTCTTCACATGTGAAGATACTGTAACTAAACTTAAATCTGATAATAAACTAAAATATTCTTCAAAGGTATCTAAATTCATCTGTAAAACATCAAACAGCTAATCCGTAAAGTATTCTTTCACAAACGCATCATTAGATAGTCAACATACCAAACAAAACACTAAAAACAGTATCTAATAAATCAATTAAAAATCTTCACATGTGCAGAAATAGATATGTAATAATAAAAAAAAAAATAACTAATAAAATAAACATCTTCACATGTGTAGAAAATGTGAAGATGTGCAATAAATCAAATAAATCAATTAAAATATTCATGAGATAGTCAACGCCGGAGACAACAGTTATTAAACAGTTAAAAACTAAATTATGTAAAGAAAAAAAAAGAAATTAGAGATAACGGAGTCAATACCGGAGTCAACGCCGGATATTAAGCGAAAGAGATGACGGAGATGACGGAGATGCAGTGACGGAGATAATGGAGATGACGAAGATGCGGTGACAGAGATGATGGAGATGCAGTGACGAAGATGATGGAGATGTGGTGAAAGAGATGATGGAGATGACGGAGATGAAGGAGATGACGGAGATGACAGATCTGGTTTGCTATTTGAGTTTGTGTGTGTTTACTGTGTGTGTTTATTGTGTGTGATAGAAGTAGAGAGAGAAAAACGGGATAAACTTTAGGGGTGTGGAAGCAAATGAGGATAATACACTTAGACCGCTAAAAATTTCGTCCAATATTTACAAAAATGCCATTCCGCCCAAAATCAGATTGACTTGATCCTACGGTCATCTCTTCTCGCTTTCTTACATAAATTTGATTTCTCATTTAAACGCTCCACTGTATATATATAAATATATATATGTATGTGTATATATATATATACTAGACTTCAAAGCCCGCCCGATGGGCGGGCATGACTTATAATTATCGTTGACATATTTTGCTATAGCGAAAGAAGGCGGGTAGTCGTAAAGAAGTTTTTCAAAAAATAATAAAAAAGTACCTCTATTGTCATGGAATAATTTTGTATATCTCGCCGACACCCTGTTCATAAACTCCATGAATAGCTTTCTAATAAAGGGTAAGGTAATGAAACAAAGTAGCCTGTGAATACCCGTTTCTTTTCAACCTCAATGCTCTCTTCTTCAAACTTCATTTCCCTTGGTAGAAGAGTAGTTAGGCATAATAGTAGTTTTTGTTTTTTTGTTTTTTTATCTTTGTAACTGAATGCAACCTTTAAGCTTTATCATTTAGGACAATTGAGATTTTTTCTCATTTGATGACTTGCATGGACATATATAATTCTTAAATTCCCAATATTTAGTGTTTTCTCTTTACGAACAGTAGAAATATATTGTAAATATTTAGAGGTTTTGCATTATCAAGAGGAGTACTGATTCTGTTAACATGTAATAAACATAAAACTATGTCATTTTATTGTCAAACTATATTGCAGACATGACCTTCACCTCAGTAAATATCTCATTTGTATATGGCTTTCCACCATTTTTTCTCGACACCGCATCTACAACAAATAGTAGTTGTTGTACTTGATTCGATCTTACGGTTTCATTTTTTGACTCGTTATTAAAAAGAACACAGTGATGATTACACAGGCTAGGAGTTTCCCGAAACAATAATCAAACTCCAATTAGTTAATACGGAGTACCTTTTTTAAATGAACTCATATTATGAAGATATTAGACACAGCTAAACAATTGATGACACTTATTAATATTGGCAAATTAACTTCATGCCCTCGATAAGTCAACAGTGAAGCGGTTATTTTGCGCCATAGGCAATGTAAGACAAGAAAAAATATATAAGCTGATAATTGTTTCTGTACTCCTTTAACTTCAAGTGGTAAACTGTAATGAACAACAAAAAAATACAATATTTTTAACAAAACCAAAGAAAGAAGAGTGTTGCAACTGCCAACACACGTTAGGGGGTGTTTGGCATTGCATTAAAAAAGTAAACTGTTTGATAATTGTGATTTCAAGTCACAGATAATTTAGAAGGTTGTTGCAACAGTTGTGTTTCTGTTGCTTTTTCTGAATTTTTATCTGATATTGGATAATCGGCTGTAACAAAATGGGAGAGCGGCTGTAACATAGCAACCAATAAGCCTTCATAAGGATTAACAATATAGTAGTGATGTCTACAAACATCTACGAGGGATAGACCCAAACATCAAAATTGATAGAAAAGATGAAGAGGTATAATGACGCTCACAGAAAGATAGAAATGTGTTAATGGGTGGCATCATAACATTTGATCTTACTGATGGCGGACCAGACAGATTTGCATTCAAGGTTTTAATGATCTGCCTAAGACAATGTACCGAGGAAAATAAAATATGTGTTTTTGATAGGCGGCAACATGAGCAAGATGCATTTGTGTAAGGCTTGATTTTTTTTTGAGTAGTTACTAATTACTTAGCGTCTCAAATAAGATTAGCGAAAGAAGGTGGATAATCAATGGCTGAATTCATAATGTGGTAGTGCAGGTGTAAAGAAATTTGTAAACATAAGAGTGAACTTCACTGGAAAACTCATCCTACATCATAACACATATCTTGTTTACACTAAAAAAGTATAAAGAAACGTGCGAATAAGGAATAAAACTCTAAAGCTAAAAGTTACGTGATATCTTCTAAATGCATGCCAAGTTTACGATCAATCTTGGTCTTGCCATTGCGATCGTAGACACTCATATCCGCCGGTGCAACTAATTGTCCAATGACATAACATGGCATGGCTGATAAAATGCTGGAATAGGCTACCCAAACAGCCCCTAACTAAACACATTATTTAGAGATGTTGGAATAAGCATGTCAAAGGTTTATTAGTTGCTAAAATAAGTGATCCAAACAGCCCCTGATAACAACTTGCCAAGGTTAAAATAGCTACAAAAATAAGCTATTAAAAAAGCTCATAATAAGCACAACTTAAGGTGAATTAGCTGCTGCAATATATAAGATATCCAAACCTCTCCTAATAACAAATGTATTGAACTCAGAGAGATAAGAGAGTTACCATGTGTCTAACATCACATGGTAATTTTTTAGCTTCAGCAGCAGTATACTCCATTGGCGGCCAGCTTTGTTTGGTAGGTGGAATAGGATGCTCATCCCTCGTAACAAAATAAAGATCACCATCGAGATCACTTCCCAAAGCTTCATATGTGTGCGGTCGGTCTCCTTTCTGAGGAGACATCAAAAAATCAACCAAATGCTCGAGACCCGACAGGCACATTAATCTCCTTCTAAACCTGAACATCACCTGGCTGAAGACACGGGTTCTTAGCAATCACAACATAACCCTCAGTCACTATTAAATTCCTCTTTGTTTCTACAAATCTAGATCCATGTTTAGCAAACCAGTTCTCAACGAACGGGATCGATACTTGAATAAAACACTGACCATGCACGAGTACAGTAAGCTGATCCAAACAGCCCATCAACCACCTTCCATCCTGCACAAATATCCAAGCTTTTTCACTTAAGTCTTTGAGCTGTGCAACTTGTATGCTATTATAAGATCTACAAACTATAGCACAATAAGCAAGGAACACACCAAAATTACATCATCAGATTTCATTATGATTATATTTGTATGTCTAATTACAGTAATAATATTTCTAATTCAGCCCAAATGAAGTATCAAACTTTTGTGATTTAAGATTCAAAAAAGTAACTGCAGAATAGTTGCATGAGCACTTCTCTTTCCAAACCAAGCCATGCAATTTTCATGTATTGATTATCGTTGTAACTTATCAGAAGCCGATTTTGCATCACCATTTTCCGGTGTTGCATCACTAAATTTATCCCCACTGACTTTGGTAGATGATTTAGCCAGAGCCTGCTCGAAGGGATTCAAGTTTGCTTCTGATGTCTGCTTCTTGTATAACTGTTCCTATATGATAGATATTATACAGTTTTTTTTAACAGCAGAATATTATACGGTTACTAAGAGGTGTTTAGATATAAGCTCATGTAAACATTCATTGATCCAATATGTGTTTACTTCCATGGGCTTTAAAATTTATTCAGCTATGAACCTCATTATGAGATAAGAATAAAAATTCTTACCATTGATAGCATTGCAGAAGCAGTCCCAGCATTTGCCTGTAATGGCTCAATATAAATATGCTTTTACCTCTAATGGATGAAAAAAAAAATATTACAAATAGATAAATAGCGGCCAAATGTCAAACATGGCATTCTTGTACTTCATCGACTCCTGAAAACCTGAAGCCTTTTCCCAAAAGAGACCCTCCCAGGTTGGGAAACTCTAAGAGAATAAAAATTGTATTACAATTTTACCCTAACATGTCAGAGCAAAAAAAATAAAACACTCGTGATTATAGACTAAAAGAAAAAAATAAGAAATAATAGGTCTTACTATGTTCCCTTGAATAGGGTATGCTTGAGAATTCCCTCAACACCACCAAGTTCTTGGATAACATCAGTTCAGTACTTGTTCAAGTTCCAAAGTTTACCATCATGCCAAAAGAGGCTGTGATCTTTATATTGTGATTGTTTTTTCGTATTTGAAGATAGGAATTGCAAAGGAATTCTAATTGAATTCTAGCATAAAGATATATAATCATAATATTTACCTAACCTTTTCGTTCCAGTTCTAAAGTTACTATCATAAACTAAATACCGTTCAATCAAGATTCTATTATAGCTGAGATGAATACATAAATACAGTACATTGTTTACATGGTAATTAATCTAAACTATCTATCGAGTTCAGGCGTAAGTGTGAAAATGGCATTTGGTTAGCATAGTAAATTTTTTTTTGCAGCAGTAAACCCATAATCTCTGTAACAGCAAGTGTGAACAAAATAGATAAGTATAAGGAACTGTAGCAGCTGATTCAAGTCTACAGAATGCTTATCGATGTACTCGCTGAGTTCTGGTTACCTGTTCATGCACTAATACACACTGCTTTTTTGGGATGAGTCCCTTTATACGAAAGTTTCTGCTCTTCTCACTTATAGAGTCCATCTCTAGATGCAAAGTAAAGGCCACGTTTAACTATTTCAATTATCCAACTCATAATTGAAAGCAAAGAAGTTGGCGACGACGGGAGGATAAACCTGATCGAAGACGCATTTGATCCGCACTTATTTCATAGAGGCACGTACACATAATTTGCTCTGCAAAACAAACACATAAATTATGAAAATGTTTTTTATGAACCTTCATGATTTTCTTTAGTTGTACTACAATTATGACACAAAAAGACAACAATGTTGTGAAGAGGAAAAGTACCTGGTCACGTGGTTGAGATATTAGCCAGTTTCCGGTATAAATATCTGTTAATCTTTGTCTCTCTTTCTTCACTGGAGCCGGATACTATAAAAAATGTTATAAAGGAGTGGTTAAAAGAGCAAATGCAGTTTCAAATGGCAAATAATATAACTACTGAAGAAAAAGTCACAATCAATTTATGTATTTCGTATTGCTTGTCCATCCGCTAAATGGCATATTCCACTGTTCCTAAATACCTTACATTCAGATACATCATAATAAATTATTTCCAACAAAACACAGTTATAGAAATGATGTGAGGTTTTCAGTGCAGTGCAAGTTTTAAGGTGTGTTGACCATATTCATCAAATAGTAGATAGGCAAGGTATAATGTAAAAACTCACATAGCTTAAATTATTTACTAAGTTAATTTCATGTTCTAAGGAGATTGTCTAATCAGGGGAAAACTTGTAATTCTTCTACATACAGTTGCTACAGATAAAATAGTTGTATATCAAGTAACTAACATTTTTCAAATCTCAGCAAAAATCAAGACTTTAATAACTAAAAACATACTTTAGTGTAGCTACGGATTTGTCTTGCATGCAATTCTGGAGATCTAATGCTGGACTTTTCAGGGTTACAACTTGCTAAAGGTATATCAGAACGTTACATATTTGATGGCTCATAACGCCATTCAGATTTCGTATCAAGAGGGCAAATTGGTCTTTCATTAGCAACTGCTCTAGAAAAAATCATTGGTGAAGTTTCCTCCAAAGTTGAGGGATCGAGTAACTCGTTTCCAAATAGCCTGTAGCCATTAGTCTGTTGTTTTGCACCACCTTTATCAATAAGGGTTTCTAATGATTCTGCAACTGCTTCTCTCAAATTAGACCAATGAATAGAAGTTGTAGAAGCTGGAGGCAAAGAACCATTCTCACTGTAGCCGTGAGAGACACCGTTGATAGAAGAGCCATTATTTGATGGATAGCTATCACGTGCACGTTGAGGTTCACCATACTGGAATGTTGCAGGACGATCAACATGTGATTTCCACATACCTATGAGCAAAGGGAATGACAGATAAGTAAATTAAGATTCAAATGGTCTTACGAATACACAAAAGATATTGTTTACTACTAAGGACTAAGCTACCATACCAAGTGCAGAAAGATCTGGTACAAAAGAAGGTAAAACATGAGGCCTGGCCCGCTTACTCCTCTGTGGAGGTTGTGGGTTTGGTGGGTTGGATGCCACAAGCGGTTCTAGGTCCCAATGTGAAACTTTATCCGCGCGTAATATTGATGATGGTTCATCCCATTGAACATGCAGTAGATGACAACATTGTTAGCTTATAAATATGCTTAATTAAAATAAAATTTGTGCATAGTAAAGAACTACTTATGAACATTCAGGGATCTCCATTCAGAATTGATCCACTTAGATGATGCAGAATCTCCGACGCCAACTATGGTCCCACTAAACCTGCCTTATTTCAGGGACCTCTTCACCCTCAAATCTCATTTTGAACCTCATACAAACAGAAAGCTTATGATTTATGGCTTCAAGGTACTTTCTGTGGTTGTGAATAAACTTTGATCAACTGGTTCTGTTAAAAAATGATGTCAAATTTAGCAAACATGTTTTCGGTCACACAGATTGAAAAGGCAAATAACGGGCATCTCATAATCTACTAATATCACACACCCAGTGAAAAGCTTAAACTACCACTTGGTTTAAACCAACACCTAAAAAACAATTGGATCTATATTAAGTTTATTCCCTTGCTTACTAAACAGTAACAGTGAACCATATATGAAACTCACAGTTTACACAACAATAAGCTGGTCGTGTTGCAGCTCCATAGAAATAATACAAAACACCATCTTATAGTCTCATGTAAGATTGTCCGGTTTACTAAGTTGTTATCTGATGTAATTATTGACTCATCAACATAGCACTCAGAAATTCTGCAGGCAAAACACATATTTGAGCCAATGAAATCCATCACAAAAATTTAAATAAGAACCAATGAAAGACATTGAAAATGTGCTCCCAATTTTAAATAGGTTCGTGATACAATTTTCTTTGACATTTTAATTCAATTCTAGCATAAACAGGTTAAAGTTATCGGTTTTCACAGATTTATGCTGTCACTTGATGATTTAATTCGTCACTATCTGATCTCTCACCTGATATTATGGTTTTAGCAGGAAACTGATAATCATGAATAAATAGAGGTGGCACTTTTGACCTATTAACTTATCAGTCGAATAATTTTGAATATCTTTCACCTCTACATTCCAAATGGGCCAAATCAAACATTCAATTAAATAGATAATGGGTCAAGCAGTTCCAAAGCCATTGAAAGTGTTTTTTTAATGTCTACAACCTCCTAAACTGCATTATGTGAAAAAATATATTTTCATAATACAAAAGTTAAGAGTTTGGACAATAAGTATTTCGGTTCACCTATACCTGACCATGTATGCAATCAGCAAGAAACACAAAAAAGGTAAAAATCTGAGAAAATCATGCAATAATGAAATCTTTTCTGATGTAGTAGTAGGAGAAGTTTCCGAAACCAGTCATCGAGACATAAGCAGCAATAAAAAGAGGAATTGCATTGTATATCTCTGTAGCAGCGAATTAATGATACATAATGACCCATTAGCCAACTTGTTCACCTTTCCCATTTTGGCATATCGAGTAACAACATATGTTCAAACGAATATGTATCTATGCTTCTAAATACATTAATTATGTAGAGCCGAACCTGTGGACAACCTGCCCAGCGTAGCCTGCATTCAAAGCACATTATGGACCATCTACCAGACCATAACCAACATGAGGAGGATAGTGTGGAAGTGAAGCAACCTTCTGTGAGTGAATAGCTCCTTCGGGTGTTTTTAGGTCCCCTTGTGGTTTAGCAATAGAGTTCTCTAAGGTTTGATCTATACATTAATAACCAATAACGTATGACATTTTATTATTTTTCCAATACACAAGTGCCGATTAGATGATCAAATAACATAGAAACAAAAAAGCCATCATTACCATTTAGCTTGTACTTTTAGTATTCTTTAAAGTCCGGCAAGTTATCACAAAGTATCATCATAAATTAAATAACATTAGAATAAAATTCAAGTATATCCCAAGCCAGTTATAATATACTATGGGCAATTGCAATAACATATCCCAAACAACCCCTTTATAAGCAGTTTAAATGAGCAATCCCAAACATGCCCTATAAGCAATTTCAATGCAATTAAAATAACCCATGTTATAGCAGGGGCATGATTGTATTCTCTTGTATACGTTTTAAGTCCCGAAGGATTAAATCGTGTTTTCCCCTCCAAATGCACCCTGAAAGATTTGCAGCCTAAAACATGACAACCAGAAACACAAAAACTTAGCTACCAAATATAGATCCGATGTAAATAACCCATTTTTGTTATAAAAAGTCACCTTGAAAGATTTCATATCCGAGAGAAGCTGAGAGCAGCCTGCACCAATGCTGAAAATATAGACAAAGTCAAGTTTTGTCAGAAATTTACAGTTCATTCATATCATTACAGAATAAGCACATGCATAGAAGATTTTCCACATCTCGTTTTAATACATCTGACTGATTTCTTTTGATTATTCATAATAGTATTTGATCAGTTTGAAAACGCACATCTAGACGCGAAAGTTTTGCAATATTTAAAAAAATAACAAATTAAAACTAATGGTTCATACCTTACGATGATATTTGATTGTGAATTGTTAAGTCGACCTATACCTCTGATTTTTACGCTCTTCCCATGCTGTGATGAGTCTGTAGATATAAAAGAAAAACAAATCATAATTAATAAAAAAAAAATAATAAACCAATCAAATACTCCATATCACACAACCACTTTCAAAGGCCAAATCGATATATGCTTTTTTTCAACAAATTAAAATTAGTGAAATAATATTAACCGAATATAATACTCCCTCCTCTCTGGTCGAATGAATGAATAGAATACGTTTAGGTTTTTGGCAAAATACATAATGATGTACCTGAACAATAAAAAGCTACATGTAACATTGAAGTTGTGTGTACATAAGCCCATGTTTTTGCACAATCACTCAGAACATTTAACCAATTTGCGAAAATTATAAATAATGATACTTGCATGGTAGTAGCAATCTGTATATCGTCGACCTACTTGATATGAACTCTTTCTCCTTAACAAAGTACATATAAGGAACCATCATTGATGATTTGATACAGCCACTAAACAATAATAATTGGATTCCCTCAAATATCAATACCAAAACGACAAACTCTCAACACAAAATTAAAATAAATCATGCAATATAGTTTACATTCAGAGTTGAGAAATAATATACTTAACATGAGAGTTTTGGTTCGAAACTCAGTAACAACAGTTGAAATCCATAAGTATTTAACAATCACCAATCAAACTCTCGATATCTTCAAGAATGTAGAAAACCTACAATAAGGAAAAGAAAAATTAATATACATATGAAACATGACAGGATGTGTAAGTAAATTTCTTATCATACCATATAACCCTGTTGCTTCCACATATACGATATTACCAACAAAGAAGAACAACAACCTCCACATCAAATCATTAGGTGAGCCGACACAGGCGGTGGTGGGGGTGGAGTAGATGCAGCAGTATCCTCAGCGTCCGAGTCAGTCGACTCGTCGTCAGCCTCTGACCCTGAGTGATGACTGGGAAGTGGAGAGGGACAGTCATCGGCTGCTAAGAACTGCTGGGACTGGTAATACTGGTCCCTGTGGTACTGCTCGTAGGTCATGGGTCCGATGAAAGGACGATAGTGTGGCTCATCAGCAGGTAGACAGAAAAGCACTGGAGGGACCTCCTCCTCCTCCTCGGAGGGATCGGTCTCCTCGGAAGTACTCCTAGCCGATAAGGCTGNCCGCGTAAGCAGTTTAAATGAGCAATCCCCAAACATGCCCTATAAGCAATTTTCAATGCCCATTAAAATAACCCCATGTCTTAAGCAGGGCATGATTGTATCTACTTGTATACGTTTTAAGTCCCGAAGGATTTAAAATCGTGTTTCCCCTCCAATGCACGCCCTGAAAGATTTGCATTGCCGTAAAACTTATGACAACAGAAACACAAAAAACTTAGCTACCAAATATAGATGCCGATGTAAAATAACCCATTTTGTTTATTTTTTCTTATAAAAATCACCTTGGGAAAGATTTATATCCGGAGAAGCTGGAGAGCCCAGCCTTGCACCAATGGCCTGAACAATATAGACAAAGTCCCAAAGTTTTTGGGTTCAGAAATTTTTACAGGTTCATTCATATCATACAGAATAAGCACATGCATAGAAGATTTTCCACTCCACATCTCGTTTTAATACATGCTGGGACTGATTTTCTTTGATTATTCATGAATAGTAATCGATCAGGTTTGAAACGCCACATCTAGACGCGAAAGTTTTTTGCCAATATTTAAAAATAACAAATTACAAACTAATGGGGTTCATACCTACGATTGATATTGTGGATTGTGATTTGTTAACGTCGACCTATACCTCTTTGATTTTTATCGCTTCTTTTTCCATGCTGGTGATGGGGAGCTCTGCTTTAGATATAAAAGAAAAACCCAACAAATTCATGAATTAAAAAAAAATAATCCAATTCCAAATACTCCAATCACACCAACCACTTTCAAAAGGCCCAAAAAAAAATCGATATATGCTTTTTTCAACAAATTAAATTAGTTAAATAATAATAACCGAATATAAATACTTCCTCCTCTCTGGTCGAATGAATGAATGAGAATACGTTTAGTGTTTTTTGGCAAAATACATTAAGATGTACCTGAACTAATAAAAAAGCTACATGTTAACATTGAAGTTTGTGTGTTACAATTAGCCCATGTTTTGCACAATCACTCAGAAACATTTAACCAATTTGCGAAAATTATAAATAATGATACTTGCATGGTAGTAGCAATCTTGTATATCGTCGACCTACTTTGGATTATGAAATCTTTCTCTGTAACCAAAAGTACATAAAGGAAACCATCATTAGATGAATTGATACAGCCATGCTAAACAATAGATAATTGGATTCCCTCAAATATCAATACAAACGACAAACTCTCAACAACAAAATAAAATAATCATGCAATATAGTTTTACATTCAGGAGTTGAGAAAATAATATACTTAACATGAGAGTTTTGGTCGAAAACCAGTACAACAGTTGAAATCCATAAGTATTTAACAATCACCAATCAAAACTCTCGATATCTTCAAGAATGTAGGAACACAATAGGAAAAGAAAAAATAATATACATATGAAACATGACAGGAGTTTTGTGTAAGTTTTTATCATCCATATAACCCTGTTGCTTCTTATACGATTATTCTATTCTATATATAAAACAACCTCCACATCAAAAATTTCATATGTGTTAAAATATTATTATGTACTTCTTATTCTATCAAAGTATGGGGATATTACATGATTTAGGTTCAGAGAATGAAATACTATTTTTATTATTTGGTGTGTTTGTGTGTGGTTTTAATAGTTTTTATATCGTTTTTATTGGTTCTTAAAATAGTTTACGTACCTTTACAATTCTTGTGAATAACAAAAGTATAATTGTTCTAGTGGGTTGAGATGATTGGTTAGTTTGTAGTAGAGATTCCCCATGTTCCGGATTCCTATTACTTACCAATTTTTAACACAATAAATCCGAAATAAAAAATAAAAAAAAAAAATAATACGAATATGTTTTGGTGGGCGCATAGGGAATAAATTATAAATCATGAATATATACGAATTATGTTTTGCCCCTTTAGATAAAATTTATAAACATTAATATGACCCGAATTTAAGCAAAAATTGATGACATGCGCCATCAATAGTGATGACCATGGCACTTAATGAATTACTGGGGCAATGGGGAGGTGGCATTTTACGTGGCCATATACTACGTGTATACGCCTCCTGCTATATTAAATATTAGAGATATCGTGTAATTTAAGTCAAAATGTGATGACATGGACACAAATGTGATGACATGCGCACTTAATGGAATTACTGGCATTACGGGTTGGCCATTTACGTGGCATTATCCTACGTGTAACGCCTCCTGTTGATATATAAATATAGAGATAATTATATATATATATATATATATATATATATATATATATATAACAGGAGGCGTACATGTAGATAATGCCACGTCATTGCCCAGTAATTGATTATCAGCCATGTTATCACATTCTGGCCATGTAAGCAATTTTTATAATTTATTTTGTATTTTTATTTTATAATTAATTTCGAAAATAATCACATTCAATTCCATATCATCTATTTTACGTTTTTTTTATTTTTTTCTTAGTAAAATTCGGTTTTGTTTTTTTTTTATTTTATTTTTGGTTAAATTCGGTTTAAAAAAATTATGGTCTTGACAAGATTCGAACCTTGGACCTTTATAATATTATGAAAGCCCCTAACCACTAGACTAATCTATTTTTTTGAATTATATGTTCCAAATTAACATATATAACGACATGTGAAAATCTGTTTTGCTATTTTTTTTTAATTTTAAATTCGATTTTTAGATGGTGTTTTATATTATACGGAAAACAAATTGCAGTTCATTCATAATATTCTTTTTCTCAAAACCCTAAAACCCTAATGATGTACGTATATCCTACTTTTGTATGTATACTTACATTACATGATTATTAATCTGTTTTGTATGTGTGCAGGAATAGGTATACGTTTTTGTTTAATTTTTAGATGTTTTTTTTTTTTTTTTTTTTTTTTTTTTTTTTTTTTTTTTTTTTTTTTTTTTTTTTTTTTTTTTTTTTTTTTTTTTTTTTTTTTTTTTTTTTTTTTTTTTTTTTTATTATTTTTTTTTCTTGAGTTTTCTAACCACAGGTACATTTACAGATCATGCACAAACACAATCTCTATTGATCATTCTGATTCTTCAAAATGATAACTTTTTTTTCTGTTGATTTTATTTAGAATTTTCAAAACTTTGAATTACTTCCACTCCCAAAGATATAGCCATAGCGAAACTGTTAAATTTGACTCATCACACACAGAAAAAGGTGCGCCTCTTTTCCCTCAATGATGAAACTTTGTTAGATGGGTTCTTTGCAGGTTAGTCGTCTTCTTTGAACACATGTTGTTGTAATAAATCTTAAAACAATGATAATCAATTGTGGTTAATTTTATCAAGCTGATTTCTTGGTCAGTTTTATTTTGTTTCAATGATTTGTGATTGGTTTATGTAAGTTTTTTGTTTAATCAGGTTAGATGGAAAGACCGCTTTGAAGTATATACATATCTTTTTCTCTATGAAAATACCTTTTGTTTTAACTACATGCGATGGTGAGGAGTTTCGTATCTATGGCTTACTCATGCTTAATGTGATCAACTCAATTTATGGAAGATATTTAAAATTCTTATTATGTTATTGTTAGTTTCATTGAGATATTTAACAAATCATATAATCTACTGTTCTACCACTTATATTACAGTCGCAGCAGTAACTACCATCGCAGCTGCTACATTAGCCGCATCAGCTTCCAGAAAAGACAAGATGAATATTTGAATAATTTAATTTTGTGTTTTAGAAGAAAATTTTTCCTCTGTTTTCCAGATAGAGTTGAATTTAGGGACAGACTCTTCACTTGCTGTTGGATGGCGAAAAAAGAACCAAAACATGGTTGCAGCTAGAGAAATAAGGGTAATTGTTTTTATTTTTTTATTTTTGAATACCGTGATCATAAGCAACTATGCTTCCATGACACCCCTTTTAGTGATATCGATCATTCTTGATTCTATCCAAGGAATCTGCTAAATATACGTTTGTTTTTGTTTTTGGTTTAGTAATTTGTTAACAATACACAACGACAACGATCTTTTATTCAGGTATGATCTTTCGTTGCTTTACTAATATGTTCAAAATTTTAGATAATTGTTATTGTCTCAGCTCTTTATAACATGTTAGGCTATGTTTGTAATGATTCAACTTGCAAATTATTTTAAGGGACTCACTTTAGAGGTCAGTTTTTATTTTCAAATATAGTCCCTATATATGGTCTACATGATAATGATAATAGTTAGTGTATATAAAGTATTAAATGTCTGAATCACAAGTCAATGTAACTGTAACATGAATTGCTATGCAGGGAAGTCTGTGGAAGGAGCGTGTTGGAGATGTTATCGTAGAAAGTTACATATATGTGATTTATTTATTTATTCAGGACACGGTGACGGTTAGGTTTTTAATAATTCAATTCCAAAATGCATGTGATTATATAAATATTTATATTTGATGATTAGAGTTCTAATATGTTTATGATTTTCTAGGTTTGAAGTACATACCGGAAGGTAGAGCTACACTTCCAAAATTGGAGGGGTGTGCAGCAGCTATATACCCCAACAGGGGCTGTATTAGAATACCTGCTTGCGGGTTCACCTATTGTGATAGCTAATCTTGGGACAGTAACACCAAGTTGGGCGTTATTTCTATACAAACATCTACTTTCTATACAAGTAACTGAGGTACTTTATAATCTTATGTAAATTTTAAGTACTAATATAGTTTTACCATTATCGAGTACTAATATTCTCTAATAACCATTTGAAGTAGTTCCATCTTGACTGTCAAATAATATTCACGTTATATTATACATTTACATTGAACTTCCAGGGATCTTGGGTGGTACCTGCACCTGTGCTGATAAAGGCGATTACATGCACTTAGATAAGGGCCCATGGCAACACCAAGAGATCATGAAGGTATTAGTTATATAACTTCTTAGGTTGTACCTGCACCTGTGATGATAAAGGCGGTTGCATGAGCTCATATAAGAGACCATGGCACTGAATATGACGGTTAGGTTTTTAATAATTCAATTCCAAAATGCATGTGATTATATAAATATTTATATTTGATGATTAGAGTTCTAATATGTTTATGCTTTTCTAGGTTTGAAGTACATACCGGAAGGTAGAGCTACACTTCCAAAATTGGAGGGGTGTGCAGCAGCTATATACCCCAACAGGGGCTGTATTAGAATACCTGCTTGCGGGTTCACCTATTGTGATAGCTAATCTTGGGACAGTAACACCAAGTTGGGCGTTATTTCTATACAAACATCTACTTTCTATACAAGTAACTGAGGTACTTTATCATCTTATGTAAATTTTAAGTACTAATATAGTTTTACCATTGTCGAGTACTAATATTCTCTAATAACCATTTGAAGTAGTTCCATCTTGACTGTCAAATAATATTCATGTTATATTATACATTTACATTGAACTTCCAGGGATCTTGGGTGGTACCTGCACCTGTGCTGATAAAGGCGATTACATGCACTTAGATAAGGGCCTATGGCAACACCAAGAGATCATGAAGGTATTACTTATATAACTTCTTAGGTTGTACCTGCACCTGTGATGATAAAGGCGGTTGCATGAGCTCATATAAGAGACCATGGCACTGAATATAGTTAAAAAAAACATTACTTATTTATTGCATCAAAGGTATATATATATATATATATATATATATATATATATATATATATATATATATATATATATATATATATATATATATATATATATATATATATATATNATATATATATATATATATATATATATATATATATATATATATATATATATATATATATATATATATATATATATATATATATATATATATTAGACAGATAGGCTTCATAACTTGCCAAACCATTGTCCCACCTTGATTGGATCGAACTTTAGGTACCTTCTAATCTGCTTATAGCAAGGTTGGTAGGTGTGTATCTCGGGAGCAGATAAGCTAATTGCAATACGCAAGCATTGAAGGATTCAAAGGTGCTTGATTTGATACAGGTCTTACTCGATTCTCAAACTCCATGTTACCAAATACACTACACATAAGGTTAGTAGTTGTTAAACGTTTGTGTATGCAAAGGGTTTTTTTTTTTTTTTTTTTTTTTTTTTTTTTTTTTTTTTTTTGAAACAGACTTTTTTTCAAAGATAGTTCAAACCACAAAGACTATTTATGCAATTCACATTATGAAGCAATGTTGTGTACAGAGCAACAAGATTACAGAACCATTACAGTGAACAACGATAAGCTGTTGAACGATGATCCCTACATTGGTTTAAGGCAACCGAGGGCAACCGGGTATTTGAGAAGGACGGGTTAAGGTGGTCAGATTCGAGTTTATGAGGAAAGATAAGCGATCCATGCCCAATAAAGGTAGCAAGTGATTTATGTATTGCAAATAAAAGTAGCCACCTAATTGGTGGTTCCATTAGTAGTGTAAAGTTGTCTTTTGACCGACGTTTTCCGTCTCTTGGAGCAGATGAAAAACATGTAAGGGGCAAAAGTGATTTCTATTGTTACCCCTGATTACAGGTAAACATGCTCTAAATAGCAAAGCTCAATCCAGGTGGCGGGATCCAAAACATGTTCAACCACCTTAAATTTCTGGGTCTATAAGTACAACAGGTGGTCGTAATAAGAGAGAAACCTTAGCTCATGGACCTTCACAAACTCAGGCTTCTCCCTAGGTAGCTTTTATGCTCATGCCAATGACATCTCTTGCCAAGGCTGCACCCCCTGCATCTCATGGTTCCTCTCAATCAAAAATCAAAGTAGACGACGATCTGTTCTGGGGTCCAGTCGATCACCCGAAGCAAGAAGCAAAACAGTTGGATTTTCCCCAACTTGCAAACCAGGGTAGTTTGGCAAAGAAGACTCAAAGGAGTTTTTAGTGGTGGTAGACCTGCTGAAACTTCCTTTGTGAATTTTACGGGATAAATAATAGTTTGCTATGATACAATCCAGATTGTTTTCCCTTTTTTTATATTTCGCAATTTAATTGCTCATGACAATGATGGATTCAGTGACTAGTTGAGGCAACATCGAGCATTTTGGCATGTTAAAACGGGTTGGGGTTTGGCTATTTGTATATAAATAAAAAGAATTAGCAGATCGAAAGTATCTCCTTATGAATTCCCATATGATTGTTTTAATTGCATTGTTTCGGTTTTTTTTAACTATCTTATTCGTCACTCAAGAGTACTATTATTATTTGTTTACAGTACTGCTAAACAATATCATGACATTTCGAGTAAAGACGGTCGAGGGCTTCAGCATAATTGGAAAATACCTATAGCTCTAATGGAATCGGAATCGTGACTATTCATATGTGCTTATGCATCAGTTTTTTGTTTATAAAAATTTAAACTTTGATGTCTTGTGAAATTTTCATATTCTGGATTCATTCTGTAACTATTGTTTCGAATCTCAGTACTATTTATTTGAAGCATCTTATTGAATGTGGAATTATTGATGGTGTAAGTTAGGTAACAACAAAAGTCACACGATAAATTAGACATAACGTCACATGACTGGCTTGGTCATGCTTATTGCATTTATCATTTTGTGGTCATACTCACTTAAAAAAATTTCAAGTACTATTACAATAATGTGCTCGCTGTGCTTCTTTTGACCAGATAACGCCAGGTATACTTTTCTATAAAGTTATATTATGATCTATTGTGTTGTTATTATGTTCAATGTAATGACAACAAATGCGCGGAATGCATTTTGGATAAATTTGTATAATTCCATGATGATGCATGTAAGCTCACAACGCCAATATTTCATACATATCAATATATTTTTCTAAGTCTAAAAACACACTTTTCACAACATTCTGATTTTGGTCTTGCAGGTATATCTTGCATATGGAATAATACCCCACAATTCCTAAGAAGGTCAGCATTAGTTCACAAATTCGTGCACTTGCATATGAATCAGTATTATCTCGATGTTATGTTGTCCAAACTGGTTTGGACATATAAGTTGAATTAAAGCTTTTCTTTTAACTTATTTAGTCAATAATGTGCGTTTATCTCTGTGTAGTGCAGGCTCAATATAAAATCGGTGAACATGTAATAAGTGCAAATGCTCTTGAGCAATCAATATTTAAATTCCACACACCCAGGAATGGAAAGGTACCACCTCGATCCGTCTACATCAGTTCATGATATAAGGTTTTTCTCTCTCTCTCTTTCTCTCTCTCTCTCTCTCTATCTCTCTCTCTCTCTCTCTCTCTAGGTTGAGGTTCACAAGAACAAGATATTAAAAACAGGTGGATTTAATTGCATTCAAATCATGGCAACCTAAAAGAATATTTTTACATAATGTAAAATAATGTAATACCTTTGAGCCCATAAAGAATCTTTACATTCAAATTCAAACTCCTCAATACATCATATTCTTTTTGTTTGTATATCCGAACATGAATGAATTAACATGTTACAAGTCATGGCCACGTTGTGAACACATAATAAATAAATATAAAAGATTATTGATATCCGTACATGATCAAATTTAAATGTAAAATTACAAGTCATATATATATATATATATATATATATATATATATATATATATATATATATATATATATATATATATATATATATATATATATATATTTTTTTTTTT